>UZAM01007963.1:7094-22307 GCA_900618415.1 Soboliphyme baturini
CCAGAGGTGGAGGTGTAGAATCTCCGTTTCGATGCCATCAGCCAGGAGTGCCTTATTCTTTTTAAAGGCAGAACTTACGGCCATACAGCAAGCGTAGCGTACAGTCTCGTGTTTCCTTCTCACAGAATAGTACTCACAAGCTCGGAAGGACAAAACGCTAATGACCTCGAATCGGGGATCTCTCGGTTCGAACCCGGGATCTCTCGGTTCTGAATCAGATGCTCTATCGACCGAGCAACCCAGATACGAAGCAACGTGTGGTAAATTCCTTGAACAAGGGAATTTGCAGTAAAGACATCTTCGAAGTGGCAAACATAAAATCTGATTTTGTCCACTTTTGTCGCACACAAAACTCATTTACTTAATTTTCCTTCACTGACAGAGCTGGATGCCTGTGACATACTTAAGCAAATGAATTTGAAGACTGTCAGGCGATTCTGCGAGAACACAAATTTTCATATATGGTATGGTAATGGTCAACAGAGTTGATCTACACAACTGAGTCATTCCATTGCATCTGGTCACACGGGTCTCTTCTGCTCAAAGTGAGTAGTTATCTCTTGATTTATGGTTTGTAACCTGCAGTCCAGCGATTTCCTTGTCGTTCACTTACATGTTGATGGAAGCGCCAGCAAGTATCTTGCCTGTGGTGACAACTCGTTTCATGCCCGGATGAGAAGAGATTTTGGGCACTTGTTAGTTAGATCTTAGAGAATGCATCTGTTTGAAATGTTACATCAGATCCACTGGTCGAATGATCAGTGACTTAAATGGTATGCGATGTGTCCGCAATATGAAACGCTGTGTTTCGTACCGCGGGAAGCGCAGCCAGTGTCGCGTCCACGACGAGGCAGCGAACGGGTTACGATTCTCAAAACTATAAACGCAAAAAATTTAAATACAAAAGAGCTAAGTTAGCTGTAAACTCGTTTTAAATCTGTGGCTTTCTGTGTGCGAACGTAAAGCATAAATTTCATCACTTGCGCATTTATCATCATCTGGTAATACCCTAATTAAGTCCGCATTCTGAACGAAAGATTCAGCCGGCAGGCAAAACGACGCTAACGCCCCCACAGGTCATACAATAGACGACGGCTAAGTGACTTGCAACTCTTTAACGGTTATTGGAAATAAAGCGAACATTCTTGTATGAGCATCACTAGCATCACTGCGTCGTCTTCCCTGAAGCGTGAAGGCCGGCTTACTAAGGTTACGAGAAAACAAAAGGCAGAGATTTGCTTACTCCTTTTCTAAAAGGGGTAAGCTAATCCTCGTCGTTATGCTTTGCGCAGCGTACAAATATTGCAAAAGCTCTTCAATTTCAGGATATCTATTTCACAACCGCTTTAAAGAGCAACTGATTTAATTAGTTAGCAGGTAAAATTAATAGCAAACAATCTTCTGTCGTTTTTCTAGATTCGCATGACATAGTCACCCCGTCTCTTTGCTTCTAGTAGTCTAGGGGATCGTTTCAGTAGGCTGCGGAATTTGAGCACCTGTAGTGGATGCAAGCAAAACAGAATCACTGCGTTGAGCCGAGCAAAAGCATGTTCGAACAACAGCAGATACGCTAATGTATAACAAAAATAATATTCCAAAATCTTATACGTAACAAAAATTTAGTTCTGGTGCTATGGGTTTGCTCGCAAACTGGCAGTTGTCGATACCGGCGGCAAGAATGAGTCTCCGAGCGAATTCCACGGAGAATGCGATAGGAGACTGTTATCCTTGCCAGCAGTATTGAAAGCCATCACATCCATAAAACCGGGGTTAATCCTTTATATGATGAAAAACAAATCCCATGATGCAAAGTACGTCCATTAAGCATATCGTGTATGATTTTGATTTTTAATTTTGAAATACGTTTATCTTCTTGTGCAGAAGGAACAATGTCTGGCTCTGCACGCTAGGGATGTGGAGTTCGAGTGCTGACGCTGTTTAAAATATCTATTATTAACTACTAATTCACTCAAGCAAAAAGTTCACCCTAATATGCTTCGGTGCAACCAGCCGAGAAACGGGTAGCAAATCGATGACCTGTGAACATAAGAACAACACGGCATCATGGCGTGATTGAGCTATTCCGTGCGGCACATACGACAACTCAGTCCAACACTTGCGCCTTACGGCTGCAATTTATTTTGACCGACCTGACAGCTAACCGAAAATCAAGGAAATGTGTAACGCGTAAGGACAGCAACTGATTCAGGGGCTCTACTTGAAATTTTCTTCAAGACATTAAAAACATGGTTTACTTGATAAATGCTTGCAAAATACATGCTGTGGATAACGATTGTGCTCAGGTAGCAAAATAACATTTGCACAACCTCTCATTTTGGATTGTAAGATCAGTTAATACCCGGAATAAATTTTGGCTGCATCATTTCTTCCAGAAACTGTTGCGCAGTCTCACTTTCTGGGTGGCTCAAAAATGAAAGTATGAAATGGTGCGTGATAAGTTCTACAGCCGACCATAGCTCTTAAATACGAATGGCGGTTTAAGCCATTAGCATCAACATCGATGGACAAATAAAGTCTGAAAGTACGGAATCAAAGTAGACTTAGTTTTGATGAAATGGTAAAAATGTTAAAATAATTCGAACATCAGTTAGGAAATGTTGACGGATTCATTTCAGAAGTGACTTATTCTATGGACGATTCGTTCGTACTTACTGGATTACTTCCTTAAATAAAGCTTTCGAAACTTTATTTGTGCTATTACCATAAATTTTTTATTCCTAATCACGGTTATAAATCATTTAAATAACACTTCTGGATCAATCTTTTAATTCAAGTCATTGGCCAGTTTGGTCGTTTCAAGTCTGTTAAGGGCTAAGCAGTATTCATCATTTATTCACCTCCGTTCGAAACTAGTACGATGACAGATTACTCAATTCAAAAACCTTTTTTAACAATATACACTTTGTACCGACTTTTAGTCACCTATCAGGGAGTCAAGCGAATTGCAGCCGTAAAGCGCAAGCATCAGAAAGCGTAGCGTAGCTATATTTCATAAAATATGGTATTACTATAATAGAACACCATGCTGTTCCCGTTCATCATTATTCGTTGGTCAACGATTTGCTAACCGCTTCTACGCCAGTAGCACCGGAGGAGAAAGGGGTGAACTCCTAGTTCCAGGAATTTGAACCAGACGCCTTTAAAGTGCAAAGCGTACTTCGTATTCACTGTAACAGTGCCCCGCTCGTTATTAATCGCTTTCTCGACAAAGAATGCACGCTATAAACTTCAGCTGTGCTCTGTTGTCACACGCAAATGCGCGTTATTCTACGGCACGCCTTCAATTCAAAAAGCTCATGAAGTTCAATTCGGTCATTTATGCACAGCCTTACGCAGGTGGCCAGATGTACAGGTAATATAAAGTTGATGGAATATACTTCACAGTGCAAAACGATAGCTGACGAAGGGTGACTAACCGCGACTGAAAACGCTTCGGTATGTTACCTAAAAGTCCATCTTCAGGGCACGATGGATGACATAAGAAGAAACGCATGAGGAAACATGAAGTCCCAGTCATCGCAGGGTCTTATGAAAATAACTTAAAGTAGCATAAAAACGAGTAACATAAACCCAGACTTATATCCTCATTTTGATCAACTCGTAAAGCATGTAAATTAACAACCATGCCAGCGTTAATTCCGCGTTCAGATCGTTACTGTAGAATTAAGAGAGGCCAATAAGGCTTAGGAACAGACAACGAATAAGCACGACGACGTTCTTCGTGGCCTTTCGGGCTGTTTGACAACCGAAACGGAAAAACGAAAAGCTTTTTGATTTGTCAAAAAGTCGTATGTTCGGCGGTTAACCGTAGCGACCGACGTCAAATGCCAAGAAAAAGAGACATGGCTGCAAAAACCTCCGCATCCTGATTACAGGGTCAGCCGGTTGGCAGACGGTGACAGAATTATCAGAGCATATAAAACCTTCGTATTCAGTCATTCATGCCGGACTTTCATAAGAAATTTCTGTTAAGTTTGCGGTGATGTTAATCAGCAACGAACGACTGACATCGAGCAAGTTTTGATGGTAAAGAAATATTCTTGTTTCGTTTCGCATCGTGTTTTGGGAAGCGAAAAGCCAAAAAGTGTTCAGTCGGTTGGTTGTAAACAAATTGACGCCAAGCAATGAATCGAAAAGCGTAAAAATTATCAGCCGGTTGGATCACCTCACCGTAGTTAAAATGAATATCAAAAAACTGGATCACATAGACTTTACATGAGGGATATCAAATGAAGTTAATAGCAGGATGAAATCCAGATATGAGAAGAATGTAAATCGCTACAACGCAACGTCATTCGTAATAATCCTGTGAATTCTGGTCACTGCATCACTTTAGCATTCATCGGGACGAATTTGAGAAGAAAAGCTTCTGTCCCAAAATGCTTCTTCTCGCCAGCAGTTATTTCAGATCCGCTGGAAAGGTGGCGATTAGTGTTACGCCATCTGCGCATCGCGGATTAATAATCTGCCCTCATACATGAAACTTTCTTTGTAGCTTTCCAACGCTCGCCGCATGACGAAACGAATATTCCTTAAGAATGAAACGCCTCAAAATTTCGGCTCCATTTTTTGACGAACAAAGTCAGACGAGTTGAACTTGTTCATGGTTAATGCATTTTTTACGAAATCCCAGCTAAGTGGGCTAGATGAATAAGAACCCAGGGATTCTGACGCAAACAATCAGTTATCCAGTCGCAAACAATGCCACGGCATTGCAATGAGGGCAGTCCATTAAGCCAGTAAGAACGTTCGCTGTGCGATAATGGTGACGCGTTGCAAAACATGACAGCCTGTGGCGTAGCAAGTGCACTTCGCAATTAAATGAGTACACAGCCGAATCTCACAAAGATGTGGTCAGAAGAACAAAGTTCTCGAGGTTCTCGCGCTGCCCATGTGTTTGTCGTTCGATAAACCAACCGTGAAAATTTCTTTTCATCATCGTTCATGGTCTTCTGTCCAAAGGAGCGTAAACGTCACAACTGTAAACAAAATATCTTCCATTATTGCTGGTGGTACCCTGTCATGCAGAGAAAATATGGTTTATCCATTTCCCAGTCGAATCTGTTAAGTTGTTCAATCAGCTCATGTACTGGCATCTTCGCATATTTATTCCATGAAAGGTACGTCACAGGATGCTTTTCGGCAGGCCGCTGGAACGCCGTTTTGTTTATCGCTCTGTTTTATTTATTTTCGCTTTACCGCTAGTTACTTTTCAATCTTAGACCCAATTTTTTTACTTATGCTGACAAGCAAGACTGTGTAAAATCTTGCTTAGACAGTAAGCTTTCATATCACAAGGTCAGAAAAACTTAGCTCCATTTATTTGGCTATATCGAGGTTTCGCAGAACATCCTTCTCAGCCAAAGGTTCAAGTAAACTCAAAGTACAGAATTTGGGAAATTAAATTAAAATGCCTTCAATGCAAGTCGTTAATCAAAAATGGTGTACCAAACCGTCAGCAGAACATTCGTTTCTCGATCTACGGTTCAAAACAACGGTTTAAAAATTCGTTTGAAGGTTGTGAGTTACGTGAGTTCCTTGATTCCATTATTGGCAGCACAAAAAAGGAAAACTTCATTTTTCTTAACTTCATTTAATTTACTCGAATCAACTGAGTTTGCATCGGTCGTCAGCAGGGAGTAGACAAAATGAAAAACAACTCTTAGGTCGATTAGTGCTTGACCCGACTAGTGGGCAGCTTCACCGGTCGTTAGTAAAGCAATTAGGATCCACACCGCGGAAATGTCCATCGAGCCGACACAACCGTTTAAGTGTTGCTTTTGCTAGCTACGACGTGAAGCGACTCCTTGATTAACACACTGATTTAATCACGACACCCATCAACCACTGTGACATCTCCATTTTAAAGTCACAACCTTTTTTCAGGGTATGGCCAAGGAAACCAGAATGATTAGCGCCACGGTATCTAATGGCTCTCCTGTGTTCCATTAATATGGTTTCTAACGTTCGGCAGGTTTTGCCGATATAAATGCGGTCACAAGTTTGTTTCTATCGTGCTTTTTTTTAACAGTAGTCCGTTAATCGAGTCAACTTCCTGCACATTTTGGCGACCATAACCATCGCGAGAAATCTGACAGACGTTTCCACTCACCAAGCTGAGTTGAGGATCAAACTTCTTATATAACAGGTTTCCTACGGATTGCTCCTGATATCGTATAATTTTTTAAATATATAAAACTGAAACATAAGATACTGAGATAGAAAATTACAATCAAGAGTGGGAGGGGGCAAATTTAGAGCGTATAAATACAAAATCAATTCAACATCTGTCTCTTCAGAAATGTTGAGTAAAGAAGCTTGATATCATCTCTCTATAGTCGGTCATCTGTGCTATAACTTAGAGCCCTATGGGGCATACACTTCGTGATACTGAGAGAGATAGATTTAGGAGTGTAAGATGTGTTGAGACAACGGTTAGAGTGATGTGATTTTCTATATGCTTTGAAGGAGAACGTAACACTGGCGTCTCGTTCAATACGAATATCAAGAAACCTTCAGTCAGGACATGGAGTCGAGGGACTATCACCTACAGGACGCTATGCATACCATCGACATGCAACCGGTTCTTCGGCTTGGTTGAGGAGGCCAGCAAAGTTGAAATCCCCTTTGCACATATCGCCTGGCTATTGTGAACAGGATGACAGCTTAAAAACTGTCATAAAAAGAACTGTATTAGTCGGCTCCTTTGGCTTTCTTCTTCTGGGAATTATGCCTTTGGCTATCCTCCGAAGCGAAGGCTTAAAAACAAGACCCTTCAGTTGGACACCTACATTTTTCTAGCCGAAAACTGCCGGCTCATGTTGATGCAAACATATAAAATATTACCGTATAAAAACTTTACACCTTAAATAAAAAAGTCAATCTGAGTCAGACAAGCGCTGCTCTGATGAGTGACGGTGGTGAATCACTGCTTCCTTTCGACTGCGTAGGAATTCAACTCTGAGTTACGTTTGGAGAAAAGAAGAATTATGACAAAGAGAGAAACTAGTGAAAGGAATTTCGTTATTAAAAAATACTGTCATAAAATACTTTACAATTTACTTAATACGTTACTAAATACGTTATAAAAAAATACTTCCATACTTTTACGCGCGGCTGCGATTAAACCTATGCCGATCAGACAGCGCACAGCCAAAATGAAGCCAGCACTGCTGTGTACATGACACATTTCGCTATGAAGGAGTTGCCTAGGAAGAGTATTTACAGTCAATGATTCAGCGACATGTGTTCACTAATATTTTCGGATTGCATTCGCAACAGCTTCAGGAGATTTTCGCAGTGAAATCCAGTAAATTGTATAAGTCCGCGTAGCAGCAGTCCTTCACTGGAACCTGACTGCGCGGCTTTAATTCCGGATCACTCTCTCAGCAGTACTTAACATTTAACATTAATGATCATATGTGATGGAGCGTGATGTTCCCATGTCGAAAAACAACATCATGCTATGGCTCGATACAGTAAATAAATCGTAATGAAATAAGCAGTGTAGAACTTTCAGCGACTGCGTTGAAGCCGAACAAAATTTCTGCCTCGAATCCGTGATGTAGATGAACAAGGCAGCAAAGCGCCGATTGGCACAGCATTATTCAACATCAGTTGCACAAAAAGAAGCCTACCGACTCACGTTGAACCCAAATTTTTCAAGGAAAAAAAACAATTCAACGAAAAAAAAATTCTAAATAAACGATGAAATGCCACAAAAAATTCAAATCGTAAGTAACTGGGTTGGTTACGGAAAGGCGTCTGTCTCTGAGGTTCATACATCGATTCTGAGATAACATGAATCCCTCTTTAACTCGTCATCCATTTCATGGGCAGCATGGTGATTTACAGCAAGAACCTCCAAATATGACACAGAGCCGCAAATCAAAAAATGACGAACTTGGAAAGTTATTCATGTCACGGTGACGCAACGATAAAAGACGGTTATTCAATACAAAAACGCCGATGAAGCGGCCCTTCCGAGTCTGAAATCCGCCTGGATATTAATAAACTAACGCAATAGACGAATATTTTCAATGGACACCGAGAGTGACGTAAGCGTTAAAAATGTAAGCACGTTGTTTCTTGCACTGCTTTCTACAACGAACAAATGTGACTGACAACTTTCGTGCTTCGAGTCCTATGAAGCATATGCGAACATGCCTCGTTCGGTCATCATATGAAAGATACATGACATCAACAACATAGGTGAACTGACCCTAACACTGGCCACTGCATATTCGTTCTTGCTGTCGTCAGAAATTCATGCCGATTAAATGCCAACAGATACACCAAAGAGTTTTCTTTTTAATTCAGCTGTTGAAGGAATCAAGGAGGCATCAAGAGGCTTTACTGAAAAGCAGATATTTCAAACGTCGAAGATTGGTCCGCCACTTGTGACCGCTATTCAGTGAAGAGGTCAGAGACTGCTGCTCAGTGAAGTCAGTTCAGTGAAGAGGTAACCTTATCACTGAACCAATCTATAAAAAAGAAGAAAATCTGTGATCGATGAAATGTCGGCCGTTGTCCATTTCTATAACAGTCGGTATCTGTGGTATCCTTGTATGACGGAGTTCATGGTGTAGCGCTAAACTTCGCTTCGACATCAGCCAAAAGTACCATAATTTAGAACGCACAACATAATAACATCCACAGAGAAGCAATTAACTACCATGTATCCTGCATCCTTTCCACACAGTGGTTACAAAAAACTTAAACATGTACACCATTCGACCCAGCAGCAGTGAGGAACTAAGCGGTGTGGGCTGGACTGGTGGATTAATGACATTATGATATATGCCACAAAGAAAACAAACACGTGCCTCAAGTGTATTCATAGTTAAGAACCGTCAAGTAATTACGATAGATCCTCTCCCGATATCGGAACTGAAAGTGTATAGACTAAAAAAATGTTATAATTACATCTACGTCAGTTAGTCTACGGTAGATTCATTTCATCAGTCCAATCGCTTAATCCGATTAGTTGAAACTTCTGTTTTCCAGGAACTTGTGTCAACGAGAATAACGTAACTTCATGATTATAACTATGACGGATAAAATACATCGCTAACGGGTCGACGTTTCGATTTTCACCTAACACATTACAAACGAGAAAATTTTCGGTTATCTTGGACATCGATGCCAACAGGCGCTGCATGGTAAACATTGTTTAAATCATTATTTGATAAGGCATCGACCAAACAACACTGACCATCATCAGAGCTAACTTTCTTTTGTCGATTTTAACTATTCACTTTTGTCGTGATAATGGTCACAAGCTGTTTGACTGCAACACTAGCACTAAGATAAAAACCTAAGATTGTCGATGCGCTTACGAAAGCTTAAAAGTCATTCCTACGGCAACAAACCAATTACGTCAAAAAGAGAATAGCTGAATTGCATATAGTTACTACGGGTAGCCTAGTCGTTAGAGTGCCAACAAATCAGACTGAAGAGGAGTGCTTGCGCTTGCTATACTGCACCCACGCTTCGGTGTCTTAATGCGAAGGGACACGGAGTGACAGGTGGAAAGAAGATCAGGAAGGTTGATAATGTGGCGATCAACAGGGCTGACTGACAAAACGTTTCTAGTAGTACAGCAGTTGTTTGACAGCCAGGGATTCAGGGCACATCTACTCATGATGCAATGACGGATGAACCGTTGCTATACCAAAAGAACTACCTTAAAGTGAGGTTAGTGCAATCCAACCAGATAATGAAAAAGTTGAAAGCGCCTCGCTAGATCTCAAGGTGTAGAAGGATTATGATGTCAACAGAATTTATCTTCAAACATGATCCTCAACAACATTTCCATGGAGAATGTATAGATGGATTAGCATGTCTATGTGACTAAACATGGCGTTCAACAGACTGCTCTAACTTACGGGATATCATGATAACCAGCCAGCTATTCTCTAACACGGCTTCGGAAAGTTTCAGGTAGCAAAAGCTGATAAGAGACTGTCCAAAACAGACAAGTTTCCGAATGCGACGCCCCTGCCTTGACATACTTCATGTAGAAGAATGAGAGAACGATGCCGAAAATTACATTTGTCATAGCGTGTATCCGAAGAGTGAGTAACTTGTTCGTGCGCGGATGTTCAAACTGCAAACTAAAAAGTGTTTGTGCTGTGTTCAAATAAACCGTTTTGAAGCATTTTTCAGTTTTGTTTAGAATGCCGCTTTCATTCGCTTTAAAACTGAATTTCAATTCATACAATATGAAATAATCGATATGCAACATTATACCAAAGCTGATGTAATGCTTAACACAGAAAAATCAAAAACCTGAGGACTTATCTGAATTAACAGATAAGTAGATGAAACCGGAAAGTAAGACAGTAGTAGAGAGTAATCAGTTTAAGGACCTCTGTTTCATTTCAAGCGACAGTGCCAGTCGATTACATTAAAATACAATGGTCACTTTTGCTTTCAGTGCTGTTGTACAAAATTATTTTCCCTGGAAAACGTTTTTTTACAAAAATATATCTATACCGTATCTAGGTCAAAGATCGATACTAATCTTACTCTTCCAACTCTAATGCATCGAAAACGCCGCCGGGTGCCGTGAAAGCATTCCATCTGGATCGAATAAATGCTTGTTCTTCACTCTTCACTCCTTTCGACGTCGAGTCAATTCTGAAGAGATTTTTCATCCTTGTCAGAGGCCTTCCTGACAACCGATTGTCATCATTCTTTACGTCTTCATCCTCCACACCAGGCAGCCATCGTCCATTCGCTAGCAACGGCCCCACCATCTGAAACGCCTTTTCCAGTCAGTCGGTCACCTTAGTTGGATATGCTGATCGCTCTCTTACAACAACATTTAACACCTGACTGTTCACTCCGAATATTGACCTTAAGGTATTTATTTCCGTTGCTCCAAGTTTTCTGTTTCTAGCTTTGTCAAGTGCTGCCGTCTCCAAGACATAGAACAATATGTTCAGAATGCAAGCCCTATATCTCCGCCACTTGGTGCTATTATCAACATCACTGCCCTTCCAGACCAAGAATAACTTTTTGCTTGCTGTAAATGTCAACGCACAGTGCCACTTAACTATCCTTGTCACCCCACCGTTTGCAACCACTGTATCTCAAAAATGCAGATGCTTTGGAACCTCTTCCGGAACATCGGTGTCAAGGGTCAGACAGTCTCTGGTCCGAAATCTACCAATTTCCATCCACTTCGTCGGTTTTAAGTAAATCGAGATACTCAGAATAGAACACCTCTATGTTGCCTGATCGCTGCTATACGGCAATAAAAACTGTGGTTCTAACGAAAGGTTGCGAATGCTGGTTGAACGGCGTAAAAAAATAAAACTGGCGTTAGGCTAGCTCTGACGTGAGGGTTAAACGACAGGAACATCTAAAGAACGGCTTAATCGATCGTGTTGCATATGTTTACATCTTGCATAGAACTAGAAGTCAGGAAAAGTGAGACCGCAACGATCAACGAATTCGCGCAGCAGAAATGTTTCACTTCGCCCCCACTCGTACTTCTCACAGACAACAACTTCTTGCGAATCGAAACACGGCGGACGTCAACAAGTAGACCAACCTGCAATGTAGATGGACAAGACAGGCAGATCTGAAATTGAAAAGCAACTGTTCCTGCGACAAAATACCATTCGCCTGTATCAATTAGCCTCGAAACACAAGGAGACTTGCCAGTCCTGGTTACCATCAGCTCGTCAACTGATCGTTTCTGGTTCTTGACAACCCTTAACAAATGTCATAGCAGTCAAGAAGAAGGTTTTCCATAGTATTTCGTCCACAGAAGCGATTCCTAGTCTAGTCGTTGCCTGCTTTCCACTTCGTTGCACTGAAGCTAAATTAATAGACAACGGCAGTGTTATAATAAAATTTCTATTACAGGCTGCTGTCCGTAATCGAGTTCAGGATTTTCGTCGCGGACAGCGGGCAACAACCAAATATGGAATCACATGACAGAATGAAACAAAGTAACGTTCAGCCGCTGCTGTAGTCGAGACATCTGTAGAGCTCAGGTCTGACTGGAAAAAATGCTCCACTACGATCTCGGCGGAACTACTGAGAACTACCGTTATTATTAATTAAGAAAGAAGGCATTAAAACACGATTCCATCATGAAGTCAGAATGATGACCTCAACCCTATAAGCAGAGAATGATGCCATATGGACAAGAAGGATTCAAGATCCAGAAAATACTTGAATGATAAAGGAAAGAAGTAAAAGTAGCTTCCCTCAAAAACTGAAGGTTCTTGAGTAGGAAATTCTGTTGAAAAACAGCATCTGAAATATTCGTTTCGTCACATCCCAGGACAGGTACAGGTATGAAATCTCGCAACTACATTATCTGTCATTGTTATGGTAACATGCACCTCTGTTACGACAGCCTTAGTGAAACCAAAACTCTTCGACGAATACTAAAAGCAAGAGAAGCGGAGACAAGTCTAGTGGCGTCAAGATGAAATGGTGATAATTACAACCAAAAATGCTTGTGCCTAAAACAATCTTACGGACTGAATTTTGCAAAAATTTTCACTGAATCTGGAGTCAGAACTTTCTTGTGCTAGGCGATGATGAAGGCCACCATTTGCGCACTATAGCTAAAAGCACAATGGACATCAGGTACAGAATCTCACTCTGAAAACCCCTTATGACAACTTACGATCATCTCCAAAGTTATGATTATCTCCAATGTTACGATAATTTAAGCGCTACCGTCTTCTGTCGAGAAACCACATATTCCCTGATGGAATTCATGACCATTAAAATACACGCCGCCAGCGGTACCTTTTCCGACGACAATATCTACAGTCCAACTAACTTTTTCGCTATTAGTGCAAAGCCCGGATGAGAAAGGAGGGCCGTTGAGGACCATGGCCAGGCCACCCATAAAACCTACCCACATGCCCTCATGGTAATGCCGTCATCGAACATTTTACCGGCTCGGTCGTCACCCGGTTACCAAGAACCGCACACGCTGTTTGGGGATTGAGCTAGACCTCAAAAAATATGTGATAAGAAGCTGCTTTACGGCTTCTAGCTTTCGGAGATGTAGCAACACAGCCTCGCCTGCCGAACATAGACAAGAAGACGAAGATATCAATCATCAACGGAGCCACTACCCGTTCTGAACGGAGGCGGACAGCGCGACGCCATTACAGCACGTCAAATAAGGCTCCACGGGAATGATGCCGAAGCTTACAGTCGGAAACTGGAACCTATCCTCAGTCAGAAGGAAAGAGCGGGAGCTAGCCGATGACGCTGAAAAGCACTGACTGGACATAGCTGGACAATAACCAAAGAAGCGCTCTTGCGAGAGGAAGCTACAGCAATCAGGTGTCAAATTTACAACCCATGCTCAAGCCAGTATTAGTGTTACAGTAGAATCCAACCTGGCTGACAGAATCATTCAATGGAAGTGGAAGCGAAAAAGTGACAATCTCACTGTAGCTGCAACGGGTGCTAACAAAGAAATCCGCCATTTTAATCAGCGATTTCAATGCGCATGTCAGAGCAGACATCGAAAGGCGGAAAGACATGACTGGAAAGAACAACCCTAGTGACCTCAACAATAACAGCATGAAGTTGTTGCAAGCAACAGACTGTTATAAACACTTTTTTGGAGCATCGAAGCATGCATCAGTATACCTGGTATAAGGATACAGATTTAATAATCGTATCGTTTGACTCACGACGCTCTGCAATGGATGCTCGCGTTTAAAAGAGGCGCAGAGCTGTCAACCGATCGTCACATTGCTGTTAGCACGCTAGCTGTGAGAAATGGAGTAACAAGCGACGATCTTGTGGCAAAAGCAACCAGAGAACCAAATGGAAAACACTGACTATGGCGGATACGAAGACTAAACTTACGAACAACATCGCATGACGGCTTGAACAGATCGGATGTCGTGAAAACCGAGTGGAAACTGCTGAAAGGCCGCTAACCAACAGCTGCCGCCAAATACAGCGGCTTAAAAGGGATTGGCCTTCCGCCTGATGGTCAGAGACAAACTTCCTAGTCGACATCAGAGGTTCAGCTGACTGTCACCGAGAACAAGGCTCTACTCAAGAGGAAACATGAAGGCAAAGAACTTTCAATTGGAATGCGGCACAGAGAAGCGCGAAAGGTGGCAGCAAAAGCAGTGACCAAAGCTAAAGTTAATTCTTGGAAAAAGTTCGGGCAGGTAACAGAGGCAAATTTCAAGACTGCAAATGAGATATTTTGGCACACAACCGGCAGCCTCAGGGATGGAAAGCAGGGCAGACTGTCTTGAAAATAAGTCCAGACGCTTTCTGACCAAGGAAAGCGATATACCTAAGCGACGGGAAGAGTACTTTAACGAACTCCTGTTCCTAATCAATCGCAAGAAAAGTTGCCTGGAGAGCAGCAGGGAACGGGTATTAGTCTTTCCGTAGATAAAATCGCACAGGCTATGAAAAGCTTGAAAAGTGCAAAGGCAGAGGCCATTTCAACCGATGAAATCCCACCAGTTTACAGTAGAACGGTTGTTGTAGTACCCTGTTTAAAAAGAGAGACCATAGGAAAGCTCAACGTATCAGGGAATTACTTTACTGAGACTCCCAAGAAAAGCCTCCGCAAATGAGTCAGAAACGAGGTATCGAGTAATAACTGACTCAAACTCAACGAAGAGCAGAGTGGCACCAGGTCAGGTGGAAAATACTCTGCCCAGATCTTCATTTTATGCAGGAGTGTTGAGAAATCGTGGGAGTTCGCCCCTCCGATTTACATGTGCTTTGTTGACCTAGATAGTTTATGAAAAGAATAGGGCAACAATCTATGGGCACGACGCGAAGATATGGGATCGATAGCCAGTGCTACGGGCCATCCAATAACTGTATGCTGATAGCTGGCGCTGCGTCAGAGTAAATCCCTTTATAAATTAAAACCTTTCAGCGCTGGCATTGGTCAGCACCAAGGCTGCCTTCTGCCCTGTGTGTGTTGCACATGGTTACAATAGTTAGGCGCAGTCAAGGCAATGAGTGTATCGGTGTAGGAGATATTGTGACGAGAAGTTTGCCGTTAGCAGAAGACCTTGTTTTATTAGCACCTTCTGAAACCGATCTTCAGTGCTCCCTAGAAAGGTTCGCAATCGAGTGCGACGTGACCGGCTTGCGTGTGAACACATCTAAAACGAAAAGCCTAGTGCTTTCTCGTTCTCCTGCCCGTTGCTCTCTTCAGAT
>UZAM01007965.1:8798-20082 GCA_900618415.1 Soboliphyme baturini
TTGTAGGGATTCGATTAAAAATATCGAGGCAGAAGTGTCTGAACTGTCTGAACAGAAGCATTTTCTGCACGCATCAACGCAGCTGATGCAAGCCGGTAAAAATCTGTCGCTTAATTAATTGTGTAAAATTTTTTGCTTGCTTCTGACTGACTGTAAAAGGTTATAATGCAGTTCAGTTGCCAAGCATGAACACGGTTATCGGACAGACTATTGTGTCTCGCTTAAAGAACTCAGGTGGAGGCGAATTTTAATAAATCTCGTTTCTGAAGATGGCGTTCGTCCTTTCACTTCCTTGACGGATGTCGTTTGTAGTCATTTCTTGTATTGGAGCGCGTGATACAGCACTGATTACCATTTCAATGTGATCAGTCAGAAGCAACCACTTTGCATAAGGTGATACGATTTAACTCGTAACGGGGGCAACGTTAAGTGATCTTGGTGCCATTAGTGACATATGAATGAAACAACGGACTTCTTGGTTACAAGAATAAAAATGGAATAGCCACACTTCGTTTCCTGTTGATCCATTCAGATCCTTAACGGAGGTCATCTGCCTGTCGTTCGAGGAACACTGGCCCAGCAATTCATGTATGGTACCGATCTACTTCCGTGAACTTCAGACATGTGTTCGGCTACACTTTTGCCAGAAGACGTTTCCCTCGTTGATGCACCGACACCCAATGAA
Organism: Soboliphyme baturini; assembly: GCA_900618415.1. NCBI lineage: Eukaryota > Metazoa > Nematoda > Enoplea > Dioctophymatida > Soboliphymatidae > Soboliphyme > Soboliphyme baturini. The sequence goes on from UZAM01007965.1 coordinate 9,484, forward strand.
CTAGATGTACCTGGTGACAGTGAACCAGAAGTGCCTTATTTTTAGAGCAGATATAACATTTTGCGCATTGCAGCGTATAGTTAGGTGACAATTATGACATGCTCCATGGCATGCAGCCTAAGAATTGATCCTCGATTGCTTTCCAGCAGACCATATGCTTAGCCATTAACGCGTCGATGCAATATGTTTATTATGCTAAATCATGCACGAAGAGAGCAGGTGAACGTTGTTCATTTTGTCAGAATGCTTTCGCTGCATTCTTAAAAACATCTTTTCATAACCCTCTACCTTCTACACTTACCAAGCCACCTAGACTGGCTCACGCTCTGTTTCTAACACTGTGGAGACAGGTGACAGTTAAAACTGATTCTGCTATGACATTAGCTGTGAAGTTGGCTCAGAAGGAAATTCAAACTGTCCCGCAACCGGATCTCTGCTCACCTGATGAAATAGGCGACTGTCATAAAGAATGAGAAAAAAGAAAAACGGTATCTACCGTGATTTTCGTCTCTCTTACATTTCCATTGCGACGCACTTTTAGCAGTCTTCGTTCATTGACATTACTGCGCGTTCTAGTTTTTATTTATGCCTCAGTCACTAGTCCCATGTTCATGAAAGCAATATCTACAATTATGCCATAAGTATGGCAGATAGTCTCATGTTGATCTTCTGCGAAATGCAACTTTTTATCTCCGTAGGAAGAATGAAGGGTCAGTAGCCCGGTCCACAGTTGAACCCACTGTCTCTTATCTGTGACTCTAATGCTTTACCCATAAAGGTACTTCGAGGTTTCAGTGAGTAATCTAAGCTTAGGCGTCATGTAACTGGGGTGCTAGTTCAGGCTAACTTGATTTGCAGTCGAAGATCGAGGATTGCAGTCTAGGTCGGGTTGCTGCCGTATAATCTTTTTGGGGTTGATAAGTGAATACTTAAATGTATACGTTACGATAGTTACCATGCTGCGGAAATTAGGTTTATAAAAATGAAGTACCCAACTTGATGGCGCCCAACTGAAGATCAACGCCTCAGCATGAGCTCCATGACAGATGAATTCGGAAAATGACATGTATCATTGAAGAGTAAAAGAGGCCACCTGTTCAACGGTTGGAGTTTTCTTTGTTCATTTCAGCAGTAATTTGATGTTTCTGTCTCTGAGGCGATGCTTAGTTTAGAAAGAACTTCCTTCAAGTATATTATACGAAGCTAGATTTTGCGATCTAGTTTCTGCACATTTAGCAAATTAGAGGCTTGTTCGGGAAGGTTGAATTCGTTGACCCGTTTAATGATGTAATATCAGACATGCATACTGTGTTCAGCAGTGTGATTTGCTGCCATGGACATTGTCATAATCTTTTTAAATATAATGAGCAGTTTCACTGCATTTTTTAAACATCTTATACTGTCCTTACGGCGTGAGTTCTGTTTAGGTTCTTTCATTTCTTTGTATTTTTCTTCAACATTGCCTCAGTTTTTCCTTCGCTCTCACATGAGGAATACATTGTTGTAAAACTATACAAACAGTTTTGATTCTTTGTCGTGATGTTTCCGAAATTTATTATTTTCTGATGTTTGTAGAGCGAACATTAATTGCAGTTGTTTGTTTTGAAATCCGTTTAGGCGACTAACAAAAGTCTTTTTATCACCACCTTCGAACGCTTCAGTGGACGCTCGTTCTTCTTGCCTCAGTGTGCTAGGCGTTAGTTACTTGAATCAGACCAGTTCAGTGATCTGACTGGTCACGCCTTTGGGCAGCAACTTTGCCATATTCTTTTCCATCTTGTCGAACAAACTCCAGCAATTCTTTGAAAATAAGGAATCGTTTCATGTAGACATTTAGCCACCATTCTTGTCCGCGACGGAATCGACATCAGCAGATTATAGAACTTGTACGTGGGCTATAACTCTGTTTGTACATAATATTGTCTGGATAATCCTGTACTCATGGGCAAGGCTGGTTAAACGAAACGACTTCTCGCAGTCATAAAAGCTGACTGAATGGATTTGCTAAGCTGCATTTCGTCGGTAGACATCATACGTACCACGGCACACTCTTGCCAGTGATGGTAAATTCACTTTTTCAGTCAGTTTCCTAGAATGACTCATAAACAGCGATAGACATGGTATGTGATACAAGCATTTTCGGCCCATTGAAGAAATAATTTTTAGCTCCTCTTCGAAAATCACTTGTCAGTTATCGATTTATCGACTTTATACGGATACCTATTGCCGATAATTTAGATTGTATTATTGATTAGATTGCACTGTTGCTCTTTTGTTAAAATTGCTGTCTATAGGCTTGTTCTATTTTCAGAAACAGCTCTCAGTGGTAATCTGAAGGATATTGAAGGTCTGAATGAAATAAGACAAACCGTGGCTCGGCTGAATAAGGTAATTCGATATTTTTGTTTGAAGTCTGAAGTCATCTTCACGGAAATCAGTGCCGCACCATGAGCTCCATGACCTCGTGTCACTTGAATGGCGTCCATCATTAGACTGTGAAAAAGACGGGCATCACGCTGGCGACATTATTCTTTCCTTCTTCTCACTGGCTGGATAATCACGGAGGCGTTGGGATTTGTTAAAGTATTGCATCACTACACATCTACAGCTCATTAATTCATGTTTGTACTGAAAACACAGCAAGGCAGTTTGTTTTACATAGCGCAATATAACAGCACGTCACAGGGATAAATCACCACTGACTGTTCGGTCAAAAATTCAATACGTCTTCACAATATGAGGGGTTATTGGTTATTTGTTAAAGTGCGAACGCCATAATGAACTTATGTTATGCCATGTTAAATAGACTGCTTTTCTAAATTTTAAAACAGACTGTCGAAGTGTTCGACATGGTTGACCACCTACATGATCGTATAAGCCAAGCAATCAGAAGACTTGAACGTTTAGATTTTGATAACTGCATGTAGAGCACAATCTAACCACAGCTTTTCAGGCAGGGTTTTGACCTGGCATTAAGTATGGTATATAAACTTGTTTACTACGTATCCAGCATTTGTTTTGCAACTTCCAGTTAATCGAGTTTTGTATTCGTAACATACTTTTTGTTTAGGAACTGTACGAGCAAATTGTGCAAGAAATAAAGGCTATTCTGTACTCGAAAACATCTGAGGAAGTACTCTTTGCGGTTCGATTGACGAATCTCGATTCGCCAGGTCACGATAAATCTGTAACTGACTCGAATTCTGCTATGTGCGTTTCGTCTTACATTACGTCATCAGTTGGGCATGACATTTTGATGTCGCTTCACGAAACGCCAGTTATTCAGGATGACGGTTACGCGTACGAGGACCTGAAGCTGAATCCCGAAACGAAGATCGTTCAGTATATTGCTGTTCTTGTTGAATCTTGCGGCCATTTGGGAAGGTTCTCTGATCTTGTGAAAAATCTCAAAGAAGGCATCGTTTCAGATCTGTGGCGATTGGTTAATCGCACATCTGGCTACGTACAAAAGTACATATGTGGTTCGATCAGCAACGCGAACGACAGTCAGGTCTTAGCCGAGCTGCTTCATCTGCTTTTCGTACAGTTCAAGATTCTAACCGCTGTTTACGGTGCTTTTTTGCAACAGCTGAATCGAGTTCGCGAAAAGCGCAAGATGGAAGAGCTGGACACGGTCAGCATGGAATTCTTCATTGAGCACGTGCAGTTCATTGTCGAGCAGCTACTTGACTACTACCTCGATCTGAGCAGCAGTTCGAAGCAAAAAGACACGACTCCAACGTATTTCGGTAACGTCTCTAGCTATTTCCAGAAGCGACCACCCACGACTGCCAAGAAGCCGTTATTTCGGTTCATGTCCACTGCGCATGCTATCAATATCACCGCCTTTAACATGGAACAGAAGTTTGCGCAAACGGATATTGGTGCCAACGACGACAACAAAACGTACATCTGTCGCCCTGGTTCCGAAAACATCAAAGTCATCTTTTCACCAATCATGAAGTTCATCGCTGAGCTTGAGACACAAGTGAAAAGCCCTTGTCGTTTACGTACCTTTCTCGACAATTATATTCGCGACGTTTACTTGCCCCGTTTAAAAATGGACATCACGCAGAAGCTGGATACCTTGTTGTCTACGCCCGATGCGTGGACCAAATGCACCACATTCGACGAGCAGATCCAGTTGGGGGTGTCTCTGCCGCTGTTATCGTCGTCCGTGCAGGTGATTGATACCTATAGATACTTGGACATGCTGATGTGTGCGGCGCCGTTGTTTGCGAGAGAGTTTTTTCTGCTGTGCTGCCAACTCTTGGCAAAGTACGAATCGTCGGCGAAGGCCGCCTACTCATCCCTCATTCGCTACTCACACAACAACCAACCAGAGAGGCGCAAGATCAGTGCTGCATGGGCGGTGGACAGCGACATCAGTCGCCTGCTGAAGTCGTTACCGAATTGGATTGCGACCACTGCCGACCTACATCCAACTGGATCGTCTAGCTTTAGCCCGCAGAACATCGCCAATACGCCCATTATGGAAAGCGCCAGCGACATCCGCTCACGGAATATCCGCGAATCAGAAATCCTGATCAGCAATCTTGGAACCCAGAAACGGATCGAAGAGAGCGAAATCATCCTTGATGACCCAAGGTAGCGTTGTTTATATCAGCTCATTGTTTCCTCTCTAGCTGTTATGTTTTTTTATTATCAACATGTTTTCTTGAACCGATTTTATGAGTCATCAGTGTTTCTTTCCTCAGAAAAACAAAGGCGATGCGGTTCTAAACTCCACCTCTGGAAGATTGAGTTTAACCTACGGTGTGACTGCGGTTAGTACTGTGTACCATGTTATCTTCGAAAGTTTACCTTACAGTCGATGACTAGAACACTGCATGATATCCGTGCTGTATTTTGGATATTGTGGTTCAGCGTTGGTGTCTAGCCCCTTAAATACAGCATGTGAAGTAGTATCTCGAATCCAGTACTTTGATGTGGAGTTCTAACTCTGCGCATTACCGTGCTGTTCATAGCTTTCTAACCGATTTTCATTGAACTAGTTATAGTTTATAAACAAAATGTCATGCACAGCTGAACGCACAATAGCCGTCTGTTTGATTTTGTCTCTAGCTAAGTGGGAATCCTTTATCATAATGTTCACTGTTGAATATTGGATGATAGTTATTAAGCACAGTAGTCTTTCTTCACGGAGCTTTATTTCAATTAGGCGGAAACAGTTGGTATATGCTAGTTCTAGAGACTTGCCAGTTATCACATATGGCTCTCTTGGGCAGTTAAAAGTTGAAAGTTTCATTGATCACGCGTAAATCCGTAGCGACATACTTTCACACTTTGTTTTCAATTCTCAAACCTGATTTCGTTCTGCTCTTGATCCGTTATGTTCAAACCATCAGAAGATAGTGGCTGAAAAATCATCTTTAATTTACTAGCCACCTTAACAACGTTCGCGCAAAATTTGGAACGCAGATAACTTCTTACCTCGTTTTAAAAAGTTGATGGTGAAATTATGGTCAGTGAAACGTTGCCGTGTTAGGCGATGACAGAAATTTGCCTGTTTATCCGGTAGGCCTGTTTCTGCGCCAAAGAGACGTTACAAATGTTTGATAAAAGTCTAAAACTCTTTACACTTTTCTCAGAAGTTTAAGATCGATTACGACGAAGTCAGTTGTGTGCTTTCTGACCACACGATCAGAACTGAATCTTGTAATGTTGTATATTTCAGTATACTTGCTTGTTGCACCTGTTTTTTAGACGCTACTTGCTGCTGGCAGGTTTTCAGGAGTCGGTCGAATATTTTTCGAATAATATCCGCTTGATGTGGTCGGCGATGTCGCAGTCCGTTAAATCCTTGGTTCGGGGTGATGCTTCTGATTTCCAGAATTTGTCTTACCAGGATTCTGTGAACTTGGTAAACGAATTCGATAAGTACATGGCCGATATCGACGCTCTCTCTGCCACTTGTCTGCTCATGCTGCACTTGGAGGTGCGAGTGCACTGCTTTTATCATTTGTTACCGTTGTCCAAAAAGCCATTTACGGGATCTGCCCAGGAGATAGACGAGGAGATCGCTAGGCTTAACAAAGATCTGGTTCAACTGCATGATATTTTAATGAACAGTTTGCAGTCATGCAAGGTCAGGTACATTTTCGAAGGCTTGGGGCATTTAGTGGCATCCATATTTATTAATATGTGCCCACAGATTTCGAAGATTAGTGACGCGGGAAAGAAGCGAATCTGTAGGGATGTTTTTTCAGTTAATCAGTGTTTGTCCAATCTCACCGGCACTCGCGAAGCCGACCTTGATATGGCGGGAAAGTACTTCGAGTTACTCTACAAATCTCCCGACGATATCTTGAATTACATAGTCGAAAACGGCGCTGACTTCGACGAGGTTGAATATACGAACCTGTTAGCCCTGGCGGTGCGGTCCAATTCATATTTATGCAGTGAACCTGGAGCATTGGATCAAAGAATCAGCCGCCTTCATGACATTTTGAATGAACGCAGAAGCCTTTGAACTTTATTTCAATCTATTTATGTCAGTGTGTCAATAGTTCCGTATTTTGATTTTCATGCTGGCTTCGTTTCGCCCGCATAGTATCTATCCAAAAAATCCGTTAAATCGGCGATTAGTGCGTTGAGTTTTAACTGACTTTATTCTCCAATTTCCAAGCAGTCTGATTTTTTGTTTTCATCCGCTTCGACGGTATAAATACTGTTGTCGTAGCAGAGCAAAAATTTAAAATTCAGTGCCCTGAAAATTCATAACAGTGAAGAAAATTCAGAATCCAAGGAGCATAAATTTATATTAAATTGTAATACCGTAAAGTCATACATAGCGGAACAAAAGAGAATCCACGTTAACAGTCCGTAAAATTAAAATCTTGAAGAATATATGTAAAGATGTTTGCTCGTTCATTTGTGTAGTTCTATCTACTGGTTTCGCAGTTTCATGAAGGATTTCCAATCGTTCCTCTTATCAGGTAAGTTAACACAATAGAGTTCCATATCCGACAGTGCCAATACTTAGAGTATTCCAAATTAATTGGGGCCATAAATGCCGGTCATGTATCAGTAATATTGTCGTACGCGTCACAGGCGCTGACATGCCCACATCAAATCAAGTTACCACCATTATTCGCAAGTCAGCGACTTGTTACCAGTTTCTTAGTTGGTTATACGAATGCACAGTGGAGTGAAATCTTTACTCACAGAAACTGGCAGTTAATAAGTGAAATTTTTCACCGCATTAAGATTCAACTTTTTATCTCTAAACTCTAAAACAAAACTACTTTCCGATGCTTCCTGTCATTAACTAAGCGCTTGGTCTTATTTAGAGTGAGATTTGTTGCTATAGGTTTACTCCTGACGTCCTCCATATGCAACACAGCTGCGAAAGAAAACAAGTACCAGGTAAGACATGTTCTGGCTGCATTCCCGGGAGCACCAACATATCACAGTACGGTGTTGGTCAAGTTAATTTCGCTGATATGGGTTGATGCAGCTGAAACCATACCCTGATGCGTTTTCTTACTCTGAGTTTTTTAAGAAATATTTCGGTTCTCGATTGTTAAAACACTGTTTAGTCTTTTAGATATCGATGATAATAACCTATAAAAGTATTGTGTAAACTGAATAGAAAAGAAAGAGCAAGCAGTTTATTTGCACTGTATCAAAATCGCACAATAGTCTTAATGCGTATTTATGCCCAATAAGTAGTAATCGAAATCGGACATCACGGAGCAGATCGACGGTACCGCGCAGCAACGTTTAAGTTCTTCAACGATATATGACTCAAACTACAAAGCTATTGTTCACAAATAATAAAGAAATAAGATTACAACTCGTGTAAATGGTGCGAATACAATAAAATGGCAACAAGTAGAAAAAGTAAGTTCTGTTAGCGGAGTAAACTCCAGCACTCGAAGAGCCCATGGTGCTAGAGAAGAATGAAGTGTGAACGACTGGTTTCGATTCTGCTCAGAAAGTCTACATATCGGTCGGAATGCAGCGGTCGGGTCGACTGCGGCGGTGAGAACAATGCGCATGAAGACAGCTTCATATACCCTGTATGTAGCTGCTTGCCGAAATGAGCTATCAGATCTTTGCCGCTGAGTACCTTGTCAAGCAGTGGACTCGATGCATTTCGTACCACCAAACAGCGGTCGCTGAATGTGGTAATCGACGAATCGCTGCTGGAAGACTTCAATCCGGCGAAGCCAGGACTTGGAGCATATAAGTGCCTGGTATCCACCAACGATGTCGAAAGCTGGATTTCAGGCTCGTTGCCGGTGTTGAAGTGCGCCACTGCGAAGGTGACATCGGACGATGGCAAGTATCCACCTTCGCTGTCACCACTGGCCTTCTCATTTCTATGGCTACTTTTACAACTTTCGCTCGTGTACAGCTCGCCCGTTTGCATTCCTGACAGCGGGTTCACGTCGCTACCATCTACTGCTTGTTTGCCACCGTTTGGGCTACGGTGAAGTTCTGAAGACACCGGACGCAGCACTGGGCAGCCAAAAATCACGCCGACTTCCGGGACCATACGAGTATTGTCCAAAGGCAGATCGCCGACTGCGTGAGGCGACGAAACTGACGCACTTCGATACAGCTTCCGTACTACGACTAGATTTGTTTCTCTATTCCCTGCGCGGATCGGCGAAGCAGGCGTTATCTTCGACAGTGCACGTTTCAATTCTTCGGTCTGCTTCGCTTTCAAGGCAGAAAGTTTCGAGCCAAAGTTTTTAACTTCGCGTCCAACGTGTGTCACTTGCCTCAGAGCCCTCAAGCGAAACGCTGACTGGCTTCCTCCTGTCGAATGCGAGGTCACCGCGGACCGACTGGGAAGCTTCGCACAATACTCTAGTTGTACATCGTTCCCCGCTAAACTTAGTGCTACAATAAACTGCTCGCCAATGGCGCAGATATACTCCTCGGCTTCGTCAACGTTTTTGATCTGAATGGCAATGTTGTTGAATAAACGCGTGCTGGCCGCTTTCCACGTGTGATGCAAAACACGATTCGATTCAGATCGATACGTAATACGAATGCACACCGCTTTCGTTTGCTTCAAGCCAAGGGTAGACGTAACCGTTGTTGGTCCGACCTAAATTTTTTATGTACTAGTCAGGAAATACTTGCCACTACTAAAACCTACTTAAAAATTTTAGTACAAGTTGATTAAAGGTTTCAGATATAAAGTTTGTTTGAGCCTACTCCAAATGGTTGAAGTTCAGTTCGATTAAATGCCCAGAGAACCAGGTAACGTAAATTTGAAATCGCTTACTTTTCCTGCTATCATAATCACCAGAGGTACTAAGAATGCTTTACTCGGCACTCCCGCTGAATGCCGTGGTTTAAAATGGGTTGATCCGCCGTCTGAAGGTCAGAAACGAACTGCCTTGTGAAACAAGGTTCAACTGGCTGTCACCGATAAGGCTACACTTCAGATGTGGCTCAGGAGCAAAAGACCTAAACTAGAATGCAGTACGAAAAAGCGCGCAAGACGGCAACTAAACCACCGACCAAAGCAAAAGCTGATTCCTGGGAAACGTTCTCTGAGGAGAACTTCCGGAAGGCCACTGACAGGTATATTGGCATGCCATACATCGCCTCTGAGATAGAAAGAATGCCAGTCTCCGAGTCCTAATGGACAAATCTGGATGCCTTCTTACCAAGAATGAGGACAAATTTCGGCGATAAAGGGTCCTTTGAGGAACTGTTTATCCACGAACAACAGACAAGGTTATTAGTCTTTCAGTAGAATAATTTCACAAAAGCTTAAAAAGTGACGAGGTTGATAAAATCGATGAAATCCCCTTCAAAACGCTGAAAGCTTTAGGCGAACAAGGCATGGTTTGCTAACATGTCTATCAAAATGCAATGGCTACGGAGAAGATACCAGTAGACTGGAGAACAGGTTTCAGTACTCCTGTTCAAGAAGGAAGACTATAAGGAGTGCTCCAACTATCTGGGCATTACCTTAGTAAGCATTTCGGGAAAGGTCTATGCGAAGATGCTGAAAAGGAGGAGCCCCTGAATAACTGACTCTAAGATACAAGAGCAGTAAGACTTCAGGACAGGCAGAAGCACCGTCAACCATATCATCGAGTTATGCCAGGTTGCTGAGAAACTGTGGGAGTCCGTTCATTAGGTTTGCACGCGTTTTGTTGACCTGGAGAAAGGAGGATCCCGAGGGAAGATAAAGGCATGACTGCAAACGTATGGGGTCGATGGTCAGTTGCTACGAGGCAGTCACTACACCCTGATATCAGGTGCTGCGTCAAAGTAAACTGCGTTAGGTCGAGACCTTTCAACGTTTGAAGGGATCTCCGCTGAAGCCGCGTTTTGTCCCCTCTTCTGTTTCTATTGTGCATGGATAGGACAGTTAGACGCAGCTACGGCAACTAGTGTATCAACGTAGAGAAGGTTGCTCTTTGCCGCTGACCTTGTTTTGTCGGCATCTCCTCAAACTGATCTACAGCGCTCTCTGGAAAGATTAGCAGCAGAGTGTGACGAGGCCGGCTTGTGTATGAACATATCTAAACCGAAAACTTAGTGCTTCCCTTGTTTTCGAGTCCGTTGCACTCTTCAGATAAACGGAGAAGCAGTGGAGAATTT
>UZAM01007966.1:13645-28992 GCA_900618415.1 Soboliphyme baturini
CAGCGAATTGCTCAATTCAGAAAGTACCTACGTGCCGGATTCTATGCAAATTCGACCTGTAACTGCGTCCGCATCGCTGGTTATACCGTATGAACGTATTTTACCTGTAAGATCCGCAGGTACTCTTGAAACGAACCATATTCTAAGAAATAGGTTGACTCACTGGTTCGTACCATAAACTCGTTCTAGCCAACATTTATAATTTGAGGCTCAATTCAGCACACCAGAGAAATGTCTCCGTTCTCTTGCATGTACTCTACACTGAGCGCCTTTCGCAGTAAAGATCATTGCTGATTTTTTTGCAATTTATTTCAGTTTGGTCAGGACTATTAGGCGTTCAACTCATAGATCAGCTTTGGAAAAAGTTTTCACCGTTGACAGAGTTCGAATTCATTACAAACGATGAGCTCTGATTAATAACAATACTTCCGCCAAAATTAAGCTATCACTATCTACGAATTTCTTACGTTGTTCATTTAAATGCCAGTAAGCACCATGGTGTTCAGGAGAGTTAGACGAAATTGGTTTTCAACCAGAATGTTTAACTTCTTATCTAGAAGAAGCTGCGGTTGTACTGTACGTAGAATTTCAATCAACTATTGCCCTCACCACAGAACTCTGCGTGACAATGTTAAATGAATCATCGCGCATGCGGCTATCGTTTTCGAAAGAGTGAAAAGTTCCCGCAGTTAAATTTGCATATTTCTAAAACAGCCCTTTTGTATGTACTGGATTCCACTTGTCCAGCTGTTCCTACGTAGAGAACATCAAAGATTTTCAAAAAAATTAGTAGTAAAACATCTTCTTTGTGCGAAAAAGCATTTTGAATTCTTCTGTGATTGCTTTATTCACAACGAACCTATGGACCGGATTCCACGTAGGAATCCCGAGTTACAACTGAGATAAGCACACGCGTATCGCTGGTTATACCGTATGAACACATTCACTCCGCAGGTACGATTGCAACGAACCATCTTTCAAGAAAAGTTGATTTACTGCTACGTACCATAAACTCGTCTTACGTCAAATTTTTAATTTGAGACTCAACTCAAGCCCGAGAGAAATAATTCCGTTCTCTTTCATTTGCTCTGCACTAGACGGAAACAGAAAACGCAGAAAACGCTATTACTTATTTTGTAAAAATTTCAGCTGAGTCAGAAATACTGACGTTCAAATCATAGATCAATTTTTGAATCAACTTCCACCGTTCCCAGAAATTTCGTTCACGAAAAACCATGAGCTCTGATAACCAACGATACATCCTGCAATATCAAGCAATTATTTTCTACGAATTTTTCACTGTGTACATTTAAATGCCAAAAAGCACAACGATGTTCAACAGAGGTAGATGAAATTTAAATTCAGTCACAGTGCTGCACTTCTTGTTTCAAAGAACCTCTGATTATAATCTACCTACAGTCTCAGTCAACCTTTGCTCCTGCATCAGAAATCTACTGAGAATATTAGTGAAATATCTCCTTTGTGCGAAAAAGCATTCTGAATTCTGTCGCGAATTGCTCAGTTTGGAACGTTTCTATGGGCCCGATTCTATGCAAATTTTATTTGTAACTGGCATTGCCGTATGATCGCAATCATTACAGTACACCATTCGCAGGTAAATTTCAAACGAACCATATTCGAAGGATGTCAGTTTACTGATAGGTACGATAAACCCGTTATGGGCCAAGTTTTTTAATTTGAGACTAAAATCAGCGCACAGATATATATTTCTATTCCCTAGCAAGTGCTCTGTAACATGCGTGCTTGACAGAACACTTCATTGCTCATTTTGCAATTTATTTTAACTTATACAGAAATATCTACTTTCAACTCATAGATCAATTTTGGAATCATTTTTCACCGTAGACAGAGTTCGAGTTCATCACAAACGATGAGGTCTGACAACTAACCATACTTCCGGCAAAATGAAGCCACTACTTTTACAAATATCTTAGTGCTTACATTTAGATCACAAAATGCGCAAGGGCATTCATGAGAGGTGGACGAAATTGCTTCACTTCTTGTCTCAAAGAATCTGTGGTTATATTCCACGTACAGTTTCAGTAAACCATTGCTCCAACGACTGAAATCTGCATGAGAATTTTAAAGTAGCCATTGCAAATACGGCTGCTGTTTTCGAATGAACGAAAAACTCCTGCACTTAAATTTGCATATTTCTAAAACAGGGCTTTCATATATACTGGATTCTGCTTCTGAAGCTGTTCTTACATAGATAATCGTAAAGATCCTCGAAAAACAAAAATTAGTAAAACATCTAGCTTATGCGAATAAGCATTCTGAATTCAGACGCGAACTGCTCAATTCAGACGGTACCTGTGGGCCCCATGCTATGCTAATTCGACCTGTAACTGAGATAATCGCGTGCGCATTGCTGACATTGCTCTATGAGCGCAATAATTACATATAACCATCCGCATGTAAATTTAGAACGAATCATGTTCATAGATGGAGGTTAATTTACTGGTGCGTACCACAAACTCGTTCGAGGTAAACTCCCTCAATTTCACACTGAATTTAGCGTACGAGAGAAATATTTCCGTTGTCGTGCATGTGCTGTGCATCACGAGCGCTTGGCAGAATATGCCTTACTCGTTTTGCAATTTATTTCGGGTCAGTCATAAATATTTACGTTAAACTAGTAGAAGAATTTCAGTCATTTTTGACCGTTGATAGAGATCGAGTTCATCACCAACCATGAGCACTGGTAGCTGACCATACGTTTATCAAAATTAAACTATCACATGAACATTAAACTATTTCTATGAACATCTCGCTGTGTACGTTTTTCTGCCAATAAGCGCTGTAATGTTTAATGAATATAAACGAGGCTGGTTTTCAGCCGTAATGCGTCACTTCTTGTCTCGAAAAAGCTATGGTTGTTTTCAACGTACCGTTGCAAACAGGCGCTAGTGGTAGAATTCGGCGTAACCTTTAAAAATCACCGGCGCACCTGCTGCCGCTGTTTTTTACCGAACCAAAAACTCGTAATCAGATTTACATATGACTGAAACAGCACCTCCGTGTTTCGTAAGTTTCGTTGCTGAAGATGCTGATTCTTAGAGAACCGCAAAGAACTCGCAGAAACCATGTATGGCTGCACATTTCTCTTGTGCCAAAAATTCTCTAAATTCTGTCGTGAAGTGCACAATCCGATTCAAACCTATGGGCCATTTTCTACGCAAATTGGAACTATAACAAAGACAATCACTATCACGTCGCTGGCGTTACCATATGTATGCGATCAAATACATAAAATTATCCGCAGGTACAATTGAAACAGCCTTTACAGAGTAACGGTTTTGTATACTCATATGTACCGAAGGCTCGTCCAAGGTCAACTTTTTTTTCAGAGAGAATTCAGCTCCCGAGAAAAATATTTCCGTTCTCTTGCATGTGCCTTGTACGAGGCACGTTTCGCAGAATACATCTTGCCCATTTTGCGATTAATCTTAGCTGAGTCAGAAATAACTAGTCATTAAATGTTACTACGAGGTATAGCCGATAAATTAGAAATGGTTGACTGATCCTGCTTTGTAATTAGCAAAAATCAGCATTGCCGAATGCCGATGCTCACGTCGACTGTCATACGATTTGTCGCCAAATGCATCCCTGTCTCGTTTAGGTCATCTGCTCCATGGTCTTCCAAATAGACTGTTGCAGTGTCTTTGTTAACAATCCATCACTGCTTATGTCAGTGCACACATACATATGAACGAACGTAAGTAAATATTGCAAAAAAAATTTTATTGAAAAGTTTATTACCTTGTACCAAAGTCAGGCAGCGTACGTTATTCGTCGTTTTTTTATAGCGCAGTCATTCCCCTGCGAAGAGAGCGTCAGACACATCCAATCAAAAAATATTGTTTCAAAGTTTGACACAACATACTGGCAACTTTCTGGCATCTTTACACGCAACCTACATGATCTTTTTAATGTGAAAATCACACATTGCAATGGCAGTTGTCGTTCCTCTTCGAACAGTGATCAGAGGTAGTAAATGATCAGAAAATGGAACAAATTCTCGTCGCGCCGGCCAAGTTTTTCTTCTCGTCCACGATACCTGACCGGAGCCGTCTTGCATCTGACTGTATATTGATACTTTCGAGTGAAACGGCTTGCCTGTGTCTCAGTCTGTTAAAACGACTGAAAATCATCGACCTAGCACCTGAACTGCTTGCCTGTATGGACGAGTGCCATTTTTGACTAATCTCAGCCGTTGTGCTTAGTGTCTGCATGTTGTCCGATTCGCATTCGGCCTTGTTCAAGCCATATGAGTGTACTGTAGTCACACTCGCCGCATTTTCATTTATGGCTATAAAACAGAAATACATATTAATGTGATGTAACGCTCTCTGTTGAGATGAATCAATCGACATAACTAGCTTAATTACATGAACAATGAAAACTTTACTGAATGAAAGACAATATTAATGTGAAACAAAGGAAAGTCAACCAATATCAAAGGATGGCGGGATGGCGGCGGTTGCTCAAAGGACAAAACATCCGCTTTGCACTTTGGACATTTATGGATTAAAAATCATGAGCCACGTAATATATACCCTAGTAAATGATAACCTCATCGAGGTAGAATCCATTGTGGAAACAGTCTAGAAGCGGGTTAAAAACCGATGAGATGCAAATAGTAATGAATTTATGTTGTTTGGAATCAAATCAGTTCATGCGAGACAGCCACTTTGTGATACATGCTCCATTAGGCTGTAATTCGGGCAAATACACTTGACACGTGACCAGAACCAATGAATGCCCAACAAAGGTGAACAGCGAAGCAAGAAAATAACTAACTAATAATTAAATTATTTTAAGACACATTACGTGAATTCTTTATACGTGTTGTAGGTTCTTGATTGTCATAAACTTGAGAGGGTTGTCACCGCATAAGAATTGAACAAAATCATTATATTTTGGATCGATCTGGGTCTACCTTCAGAGAACCGCATGTTTTAGCAGTACCACTGTATACTGCTCTTATATGCCCATAAAGTATTATTCATTATCAGCGAATTTTCGATTTATGCTGTTGTTTACCTGTTCTATACTGCCAAGTTTAGATACTTGAATCTTGATCTTCCTAGTCACCTATTTTACTGTTCCTCCAGATTAATGACAAGTGCTTTCCTCTGTCTCTGGTAAGACTGGCATTCTTGAATCAACAACACTGTTTCTTCCGCCTGGGGTAGCTTTTTTTCGCGCCATACCCCTTTCACGTTTTCAAGTCAACTGTATGGCCCGCTTTCATTACAAGTTCAATCAATCCGGTCCTTCGTCTGTTTTCTCCTATGCCATTTTTCATCATGTTCACTTCCTTTAGTTGAGCATGAAAGAATCTTGTGAGTTATGGCTGGTGATCTTTCTTCATATCTTTGAGCCAGTTGCCGGTTTCCTACAATGTACATAGCTTTACATTCTCAAGCGACGGTAAACATCCAGCTTGTTTTTCCTTTTGCGTTTCGATGAACCGAACGTGATCCAAAACATCTTTATTTATTGGCATATATATGCAGGGTAAATCTTGTAAAATTACGATGATTAACATCAGCATATCATTCTTGAATTCTGCATTCTGCATCAGACCAAGGTGTTTATTGTCGTTTGGAAACGTACCGGTCATGCTGGTGGAGAGGAGCCAGACTGAAGTATAACATGTTGTGTCTGACTGGAAAAGCTAAGGAAAACGTGCCCTCTTCAACGGTTACACGTAGTAGTGTCAAGACCTCACATGAAGTGAAAAAAGGCCAACTAGCGAAGATCGTATGGGAACGAACGGTACAACTCGATACTGACTCCAGCGCGAGAATCTCTGAGATAGTCAGGCGATTTTGGCATTTCTAGAGTTGCTAATGTTTCGTCGACTGACAGTTTCTAAGAACTGTATCGGCAAATTCTAAAATGCAACCTCCCTGTAGAGCCAACATCAACGCCGATACTCGTATAACACTAATGCTACTTCAGACATCAATAATTGAGCTTACTGAATTTGCGTCAAATCTATCTTTGGCTGAAGTAGCAGTCGCAAGAAAATGTTCGAATCAGAACAGCGTACCGAAATTTTCACCTTTCTTAAGTAGTCAAGTAATAATTCTTGTGTTTAAGAAGAATGCAATCTAATCCAGAAGACACTAGATCCTTTGACTGTCGGCAGTTTACAAAATATAGCATTTTTACAATACACAACTCCTGACTGAAACCATTAAAATTTAGATATGCGTGACAAAGCGTAAACGAAACAGTGTCATAAAGTGCACTAAAGGTCAATATACTCGTCGCTGAATACTTTCATAATGTATAATCAACCAGTTGTGATTAATATTGAGGCTGCCATGGAAAGTAACTGATGAAAGACTGATTAAACCGGGTTATCTGTCAATGTTGAATCGTTCCCTTGCATCTACAAGTCTGGTGGGTGGTTAAAGCAGGCTACGACTATTATGGTAATTGACCAAGAAGCTAATAGCTGGGCGCTGATCTCCATTTTCATGTCATCAGCCGGGAATACCTTATTTTAAGGCCTTTGTGGCGTGCTACCGCAGAGCCTAATAGGTCTGTTCGAACTCCGGACGTTCAGGGTTTGATTCTTCTCGAGGGCAATCGTGGCCTTATTCACGAATTCCATCGCAAGGAATTTACTGTACATTGCTTCAGACCGGAGTTGCTCAGAATCGATAGATCCCGAGTTCAACCCGATCAGGATTACTGATTCTTCTTCCTTGTGAGGCTGATAAATGAGTTTCACTCTGTCGAAAAGAAACAGGAAATTACACCAACATTCCAATGGTGACAAACATTTCTTTCCTTTCTAGTTTAAAGCTAGAGTCGATTGGAGCTCTGTGACAAGGGTAGTGCGTAGTTTGCGTTCCTTCCCATTGAACCGCACTCGCTTGTCAAGCTCAGAAAGAAGAAAGGCTTTGATGGGACTCGAACCTTGGACCTCTTGCCTACGAATCTGTCAGTTTACATAAATGAACGACCACGATCTGAATCAATGTTACAAATTCCTTGCTTAAGAGAATTCAAGAATAAGACAAAAATTGCCCTCAAGCGAAGTCAAACCCAGTAATTCCTTACGGACAACAATGAAGCTAATTCTCTGACTCGGAATGGCGGCTCGAAAAAAATGCATCTTCCTACAGCACATTTTATGGTAACCAGTCAACCCTAAAGCATCATGAAAAGTTCATTGTTTGCAATCAAACTACTGTTCGCTCAGAATCATGTTTCCGTAAAAAAGGGCGAAGGAAATGTAAGGAATATTCACATGACTGAAAACATCCTTACTGTTCGTTCTACTGGTTAATGCCGGCAGGAACCACCATGTCAATCTTTATTTCCTACTACCTTCTCAAATTTCCTCTACTGAGAGATTCAACTTGCTGATAGGAAATAATTATTTGTCAGTGAGAGGAGGCTCAAGATATAAAAAATTATATTATGACTTTACACAGCGAGTGACCTTTCAGAACACCGATACAGCGTTTTACTGGAAGCACTAAGTTGTTTTGAAAGGTGTTTCATTTTTATACCCTGATTTTTAATAACTGTCTTGACAAATCAATGAACTAGCATATATTCCGGCTGAAAGTCAGAATACATTTATCGACTAATGTAAATTATTCTGAAACACATACGGAAAAGCGTCAAATTATAAAACAACTACTACTTAGCGTTCTTACGGCACTCGCAAGTTACTTTACAACCATCTTTTGCAAGGCAAACAGCTAACGCAGTGAATGCGTGAAATCATCAGTCGCATTCTGTTGCTACTGAACACCGCCGTGTTGAGTATTTGTTTGCACGCACTCTGATAATTTGTAATGTCTTGGTGCACTGTGGCAGGAAACATTCACGACTGGAATAAGGAGTAAAAATGAATAAAGTGAACCCATGCACAAACGTACCAAAATTGATCTCGAGAAGTAAATGAAAATGATTAGGAAACGTGAACATGGTCAAAGTGCAAACGGCCATAGGGTGTGATTTTGCTCTTGCACAGACAACAGTGAATACAGCTGTGAAGGATTCTGCCATATAAAAAATGCGAAAAAATTAGCGTTTAAAAGTAAGGGACAGATAGCAACAATAAACAACAATGACAGATAACAATAATTATGATAAACAATAATAACAAAAATCGTTTTGATGCACTTTATGACGTGTAAAAATTAATTATTGGAGAGAAGACCAAATTTAGAAGCGCGTTTTACTAAGCTTAATCACGATTCAGATGAAAGTAAGAATTCTTTTCAGAGATATAGAATCAAAATATGTAGACGTTATTCAATCTTTTCTAGCAAGTAATGGTTAATTTAGAATGTTTAAAGCCTGTGCTAATTTTAATAACGAAGAGATTAAAGAAGTTAATGTTCCGCCATCTCTGATAAAGTCCAAAGGAATATCAAACGGCTTAATTAAACAATTGTTTTCTTTGAATTACTCATATCATTAATACAGCATTCTCTTATTTTGCTTTAATAAACACATATTGAAGTCAAATCTGCTGCGGCATCCCGTAAATGGAATTAACACATAAATTTTTAAAACATATTCAGGTGCTGATGCACTGAATGATGACTTATACACTTACTGTTAACACGTATGCAATAAGGTACAACCTTCGGGTGGGAGTCACAACTTACATACAGGTTTGATAAACGTGACTCTTTCGTACGTCAGGGTCTGTCTGCGCTTAATGTAAAGCAGGTCAACGATGACCAAAGAAAATTTCTGCAATTTCATATCGTACCAGTAGGTGAAAGATAATGAATGATTATAGTGGTGCACTTCCCTACTGCTAGCGTTGGTTAAACAGGAGTTGTATAAAGCACGTACGGGAAAATGGTTAACGAATAATCGTAGCAAGGGCATCTTATTGCCTGGCAAATCAATTTTCTTGGCTGCAAGCTGTTTAAACTTCGAGATTGCTTACCGTCTAAATCAAAGTCTTCTAGGGCCGGAGCGTTGTACAGGCATAAACAAGCTATCTTTGGGCTACTTTCCAACAGCAACAGAATGCGATGGCCATGAGACGTGGACAGCACTTGAACGATAGGCACGTGGCTGTTAAACGAGGCTAACTTTTTGCCGGTCTTCGTATTCCATGCGTAAATCCACCCATGTACGTCACCTAAAGAATAACAGTTAATCACAGTCATGTTCAGCAGCTTAACTCAGTTGGAAAAATGTTGCGAATATAAAATCAGAAACGTTCGCACTTGAGAGAGCGATCTTGCCATCGGCATTAAGAGATATGCTGGTGATGGCATCCTGATGTTCTGAAAAGTAGGAAAGAATGCTGCCATTGCTCAGGTTCCAGACGATCACTTCGAATTCAGAGCAGGAAACAAGAGTCATTCCGTCCTTGTCTACCTCGCAGTTAGTAACAAAATTTTGATGACCAGTCAACTCCTGAAAAAGTGAATGTTAGAGGTATTTTGTTTTTTTTTCACTTCGATAGAGAGTAACTGAAAATGCTCGATATCCGTAGTTTCGTTTAGCTCGAACTTTCAGCAGTTAAGGAAATGTTCTGAGCTTTGCCCCAGTTGCAAAAGTTAGTGAAGCGTAGGATGGCTTGGCTAAAACCTACCGTATTTATTTGGTGTCCGTCGCTGAACTTTTAGTCGACTGTAACGGATCCATTTTTGAACTGTGACAGTTTCAGATTTTGTGTTGGTTTGCAGAACACATGTGAAGTGTAAAACATAGTCTGCTACACTATAATAATTCAGTTGAGGCACAGCGTCGAATATTTCTTGGTGAACTGTCATCATCAGCAAAATAATGAAGCTCATCAGTACTCTAGCACTGTGATAATTAACGGTTAAATATCAATGTTGGGCCTCAATATGTCTTGATGTCAATACTGGGCTTTGTCTTGATCAAGTAAAGGCAAGAACTCATCTTCGATAGGTACCAATGAAATATTTCTTTTTCCAACATCGTCTTGCAATAACTTTAGCACCTGGACGGACTCGCTGCTAGTTCTAAATGGAGGAGGCACCACGCGCAGTGTCATTATAGCGAGTCAGATAAGGCTCCATGGATAAGACACCGACAGCGGAAACCACAGTAGTAAACTGGTACATTTCCTTACTCAGCTGCAAGGAGCAGAAGCTAGTTGACGAAGCCGGACGGTACCTACTTGACACAGTTGAACTATCCTCAAAGAAGCACCAGGGACCTGGAATACTGAAAGTCTGCTGAAAACTATTCAATTCAGATGTCGACATAACGACAAGTTTTCAGACTGATATTGGTGCTCTGCTCGAACGCCGAAGCTAGCTGACAGAACAATTGAATGGTAACCAATCAGCCTCTTAACTGAGGCCATTACAGGATAAAGTTTTGACCCTGTTAAGGGTCTATGCGTCCAAATTGGAGGAAGAGTATGAGTCCATCCTTGAAGAAAGTGGAAGGTGCCATGTTCAAAATGTCTCTTTCTAATGAACGATTTGAATAAGCATGTTGGAGCAAACGCTGACAAGCTGAAAGGCATGTTTGGACGGATCTAATGACCTTAGTTCAACAATAACGGCATGAATTTGTTGCGATTTTGTGCAAACAACGGATCTTCTACTAGGAACACATTCTTCGAGATCGAAAGGTGCATTGGAGCACCTGGTATGGAAAAGTGTACACAGAAGTCGATGAATGATTAGATAATCGTATCGTATGACTTACGACACTCATGGCGGACGTATGCTTTCAGACAAACGCAAAACTGTCAACCGATCATCTCCCTGTTGCTAACAGGCAACGCTGTAAACGAACAAGTGCCATATGAAGATCTGGCGGAATAACAAGCAACAGAATCAAATGGGAAACATTTTCGTCTACAAGTACAAGGGCGTAAGTTGCAAACATCATCGTGCGACGGATGAAACATATGATATCTCGATGACGACAGCTGATGGAGTGGAAGCTGTATAAGATGGGCTTATTTATAGTTGCCACGGAATGGTGCCGCTTAAAAAGCGTTGGTCTGATGTGTGTTATAAGCGAACTTCCCGGTGGACACGAGAGGTTCGACTGATTCACTACTGTCTGTGATCGATCTTTAACATTTTTTCGTTGTGCATGATATCTACCGAAAGTTGACACCAAAGGAAAGTTCGTCTTTCCGCACCCTGTCTATTCATTTGCAAGCAATGGTTATTTGTTGTTCTATACAGAGCCACATTAAAGGTGGGGCAACTAATCGCTTTAAGTCAAACTTTCATCGCCAAAAAATCCATAAACCATAACCGGCAAGAAAGTTTAGATAAATTTAGATTAAAAATAGGATAACTTTAAATTGTGGATGGTATTCAAGGACAGGCAATCTCACCAGTTTCAATCTTCCGTCTGACAGCTGCCACATTTTCAGCGTCTTGTCCTTTGAGCCAGTAACTGCAATTTGGCCATCTCTGAGCAAACGAAGACACGTAATGCGATCGCTGTGGTGTAGGCGGAATCTTGGAATGAGCATTTCTTCAGTATCTACGACATTGAGCAGCGTCACTCTATAAAAAAAACAATGAAGCGAAAAGAATATAAACTGTTGCACCCCAATTAAAAATTACAATTATACTACTTAAGATAATTCATACCATTCCCGTAGAAGCATGCCTTTATTAATTCCAGAGAAAAGGTAAAGAAACACCGATATTTATATTTAATTATTTTGTTCACCAAATACGCGAGAAAAGACTACAAATGTGTCATTACTGAAAGCCGGCGTTTTATTTTATGGAAGTGTACAGCGATTATGCGAATAGTAAAGACATTTCTAACGGAACTGTTTGTCGTTCGCACAAAAACAGCAGAGAGCTGACAAGGAGTTTGTTGACATCCATGCTACGTGGTAGATTTTGCCTGTAATCATTAAGATTAAGTCAAGTGTGTCTAAGTAGAAGTTGATTGAAAGCAAAGCCGCAAATTGTTCATCATAACAGTAGTTGTTTGATTACAACAGTAAAAACTAACTAGGATCACCACTGCTTTGTCTCGATTCTCACGCTCGTCTATTTCGTGCGATTCGTCGCCACAAGCGTTCATACTCTCGTTTAGATCATCTTCACACCTGAACCCAGTTCTTCCAGTTAGGCGCGCCACTGGTAATCAATCAGTTACTGCTGAACTCCAATGGTCATTCGTCAGTCGTGCGATGTGACCTGCCCACTGTCGCTTTCTTTCTTGTGAAACTGACACTACGCCCTGCATTTTCATGAGTCTACATATTTCTTCATTTCCCAGCTTATCCCTGATGAAAATTCTTGGAATCTTTCTTTCGTAGCGCGCTGCTGCACTCTTAGCGATTCCTAAACTTTTTCTATAATGTCCAGGCCTGGCAACCATATAAAGCAGTTGGCAACGATGTGCTTTCATATAACGTGACTCTAACCGCAACTGACAAGTTTCCGTTGTTGTTTAATAACGAATAGAGTTCTTAATAACAACTGTGGCCATTTTAGAACTAATATGTTCATCTGTGCTTCGGCTTCCTTTGTACCGCAGCTATCGGAACAGAGCTAATCAGACCCTTCTCGTAAAAGCTGATATTTGATGATTCTGAATAAGCTTTTAGAATACACGATCAACTACTGGCGTGTCCTGTCTCCATTCCGTTCACCATGTAAATGAGTGAAGGAAATTCATGTGCGAGAACAAGTGGAAAACAACAACATTACTGATTTAATAACACCCAGAGAAAAGAGGGAAAAGGATCATCATTCATGCCACTGGTATATCAAAATCAAGCCCTCCAAACCTTTAACTATTTGGTCATTCCTTTGAGCTGAAAAGCAGCGTTTGCTTTATAAAAAACTGTGCAGTGTAAGCACTTTAATCAGACCACTGCCCGAATGATAGCTAGTTATGAATTGCAAGGACCAATGATGCAGTGTTCTTATATGACACTAATGTGTGAAAAAAAATCGTGCAGTTACTAATGAAAACTCTCAGATTTGCAGGTGGAGGGTCCAGTGAATCGCATGGATGGGAGGTCAGAATTAGTGAGTTCTGCAAATTATATAGCTTAGATTTCAATTGAAGAACACCTGTGATGCCGATGGAATATCTGGTCAGTACCACAATTTCTTACTTTGATTTCGTAACCAAAAGGAAGGAATTTTTTGCGATTGGAATACTGGTCTCTCATACATTCCAGTAACGGAACCAACCTTTTATATCTTTCTTCTCGCGAGGCTGGGCTTAGTGGTAAATTTGCGAAAAAATGGAACTAAACCATCCGAACGTCCCCAATGGAAAGCAAAACACCCAACACGAACACGCCTTCATCAGTCGCAAACGGCACGTCCGACATTCAGGTCAGGCGTGGCGCCTGCATTGGGTCTAATCACTGGGATTGGGTATGATCGTGGCAAACTTTCGTCTAAAATTAGTGGCGCTGGGTGCCGCATCGACGTTGTCTCTTTGAAACGCACCAGATTCTGTATGTTGACTGGCTAAACTATGACAAAACGCCGGGCTCAGCCTACTGAAAAGAGGTACAGTGTTATTTTAATGCCACCGTTAGTGCAAAGCTGAGAAGTGGTAACGTCGATAAAGCTTACAAAAACCTTAAATAATGGGTCATTCACTCATCGAAAAACAGTTTGGTCCAGGAGGAGGAGGCTAATTATACTACCATTAGTTACAGGAAAGACTTTGTCACTTAGAGTACAGAAGAACCGAGGAAACAAAGACTACTTGCAGCAGCCTACTGTACCATCGAAGGGAGTTTATTGCCGTCATGTTTATGTACTCACCGAAAGCTACAGATGTTACAGGAACTTTAAATGAAGGGAAAAATCAGAAAGATATAAGATAAGGCGGTCAAAAGCGATGATTGGAAAACAGTGTTCAAAATAGTGTGACAGAGGTCCGGTAAGGATAAGACCCTGTCCGTCCTTATCTGAGATGCTAATGGCGTCCCATGCAAGGCCTGCAGCAATGACTGACAGGTTGACCATTTTCAGCAGCTGCTCAAAAGATGTTCTCGAGGTTTGTCACTTTCTAGCGTTAGTTGACAACTAACAGTGGAGGTTAGCCCAAATCAACTCACAGAATTAAAAATCCATAAATTTAGATACGTCTCAAGGTCAATAGTGGAAATCTTCATATCCTAGTTCATCACTGTGGACATCCTAACGTTTCGCTGGGGAATTTGAGCGCAGTATTTGTCTCTGTATCTAAAATGGTTCAAGTATTAGCACATGCTTTATCGTTCATCCGATTTATCTTAGCTGCGGGTGCAATGCGAAAAACAAATCATTCAACATGGCTGTTCTTCGCTCTATGCCTCCACCGATGGCTAAGCAATTTGTCCGTCTGGTGATCAAAGTGAACTTCCGGACGACAGAATGGACGCTTGGCATCCAGTTCTTAATTCTTGACATCCGTGATCTTGTGGCCGATCGTCGTTTCCCTCATGGAAGGCAGCGACCACGTCCTTTATTGAATTTGGGCACTCGAAACGTGATTTTGGCCTGATATTCTTATGTCAAAAAATTCCGTTAATTTTTGGATTATATTCAAGCATTGATACATTAATTCATTTGTTCGTCCCTTGAAAAGATGCCTATTTGTAATACCCCTGTAGAGTTTCCAAGCAAGA
The DNA here is from genome assembly GCA_900618415.1 of Soboliphyme baturini. Taxonomy (NCBI): domain Eukaryota; kingdom Metazoa; phylum Nematoda; class Enoplea; order Dioctophymatida; family Soboliphymatidae; genus Soboliphyme; species Soboliphyme baturini. The sequence goes on from UZAM01007966.1 coordinate 28,275, forward strand.
AAGGTACTGAGATTTTATCAAGCTGCTGTTGGCTGCTGCAAACAATGCCGTTTCCAATGTCAGCTCAAAGCGCAATGGATCACATCTGACAGCCAGTCACGTGAGAAACCTGTCTGTAGAACTCAAAGATTAATACATGATATAGTTTGATAATAATAGAAATGATCCATCGAGAAAATGTTCAAAAGCGTAACGCTGCAAAATGGAAATGGATGGAAGTATGTCAAACATTTCTTTCTTTGGAACAACCATATAGTTGTAAAAGTGTTTCAGGACAATAAAAAGTGAGGAAACGTCTGACTGATACAAACATGCTTTCGACGAAGAAATTGAATTTAGCAGAATAAGCGAACATCGTCTAGTGCGATGGTAAGGCACCATTTTTAATGACCATACATCTTTAATCATTCTTAATGAGACGTTAACATTTCGCTAGCCATATGGCATAAATGACACCGACACAACAGCTGCGACCAAATAAGTAATATGAATAATTCCATTATTTACAAGCTCACGTTTCAGATATGACATGAAATCGTTGTGACATTTAAATTGAATCTGCATGAAATAACTTACTCTCTTTCGTGTTCGCCTACAGTGGCTAAAATTTTCCGGCTGCCTATGGTCCGAACGATACTGCCGACCTCATTGAAGAATTTGTAATCATAGTCGTAGTCATCATCTTCTTCCAAACTCCATATCAGCAGAAATCCTGAAC
>UZAM01007967.1:448-15411 GCA_900618415.1 Soboliphyme baturini
CCTCAGGCAATTAGGAGAAATTGATCAGCAAATCCGCGGTGAAATCTGGTTACGATCAAATCATCTTTACTCCTCTTATAAACTCTAACACTCTAAGCTTGGGTTTATACATCTTGCAAATCACTCCTCTGTACTCTCTACAGTTTCTGTAGTAATTGAAAATGAATGGCAATTGCCATAGTTGAAAGTCATTAATTAACTGACTACATAATTTCAACCGATTGCTATATTTTGGTACTGTAACTCTAAAATCACATGAAGCCACTTTCATTCGGTGGCTCCATGAATTTGATTTTCGAAATTCAAAGATTCTATTTCAAGATTTGAGCAGTACCTACTTCTGATGGCGGTTCACAATTTTCTTTTAAAGTAAGTGAAAGTCTTCATCAGGCACGTGAATCACTTTGCCTGTCCTGAATGATACTGAGTTACTCTCAAGTAGTATTGAACCTCTTTTGCGGATTGCCACATTAACATGATTATTTCAGAATATTTAAATTTCTGTTCTTTCTACAAGCAGATTTTATTTAATTTCGCATTGCGGTTTCTGAGCTGATGAAAACTGCACATGTGGCACATCTCACATTTAGGTGGCATCGTTGCCAACTCGTTTGACTTTGCACCGTCACGTTGGCTGATTACCAGATTGATTTGTTTTATCTTCATCTGACTCTGGTTAGAGATTAAAAATAACTCCATGATACGTAGAGTAAAGGCGGTTCATTGAAGAATTTATTGGATGTTGCTGTGTCAATTCATTATAATCAAGCAGCTTCTTACTTTTCTGGTATTATTTAATTTTGTAGGAAATTCAGATCTCTTCCTTAACACAAGCTAAGGTAGAAGATTCTGCAGCTACATATGCATGAATTTTAATGGCTGAGGATCAAACGTCCTTCTGAGAATTCATTAACATGACGGCCAATCTGTATATAGGTAGCCAACACTTGCCCAAGTTCAACCGACATTGATTCAATAATAAGGTCAGCCACACAATGTTGATATCAATCAGCAGTAATGACGTCAGTGCTGGCAACTATATGACAAGTAATTTTTGCTATATAATCTGTTATCCATTGTTAATGTCAAAAACTAGCAATATAGATGAATTTAATTACTGTTTCCTCATATGAAATATGTACGCCATCATCTCAACCTTTTGAACCCTTTAATATTATTCTGAACCCTACATGACTTTTTAAAAACCGCCAGGCGGCAATGAACATATAAGATTTCAAAATTTTAGGTGAAAATTTTTCGTATTAGAGGATTATGTCACGTGCAATATCATCAATAGCCACAGTTTGTTGATTCTATGATCTGAATGCTGAACGAGGATGACGACTAATTGATTTTCTTTCAAACTCTTCATAAGGCTCATTTCGTTTGAGCAGTTTGAATATGGATGTCATTAATAGTACAATTAAGCAAGCACTTGCGATAGAAAAAGTAGCAGCTATAAAATATGAAATATTAACCTCATGCTGATCATTACACTGCATCGGTAGCTATAAGGTAGTTCATGCCAATTAATAAGATAATTCTAAGGCGCTTTCACCAAGCAACATGGACGTACGTGTTGCGCGCTGTGACATGACCAGCCAAAGCACCATGTCTTTGTCTACCGATCATAGGTCCGTGACCTAATACGGTATTGTAGTGTTCCGCGTCTGTTCTCTGCAACATGCAATGGTGGTTATGAGTGATAGTGTACAATTCATATGTGCCCCTAATATACTTTGGCTGCGGCGTCGTCTTGGAATAATTACAATGTTTTTTTATCAGCATTGCAACATTCCAGCTGTTTCAAGCAGCATCAATATTCGATATTCCTTTCCTTCCTTCGATGTTTGATCGCCATCACTAATTCATTAACCGTTCAAACAGTTCAAAATTCAGTGTTTGCGTTATGGTGGTTATAAGCGATTAAGTATGAGTAATTCAGAAGCTGGTGATTGGTAGAAAGTCTGCTCTTCTTTCAAAGTTGGATAGAAGTCAGACAAGTCATTGTCAAGAAGACAAAATTTCATAGGACGGTTGGAAGCCACCAAATGCAAATATTGATTCATTTTCCTATTTCCTGTTTCATTCAATTTAATCTCGTTTTGCATATTTTCCCATTTTCTACTTCCTGTTGCGAACTTGCGACTCATTTGCCACAAGCTGAATTCAAATGTTGTCTAACGGCAGCGTTGCTCAATGCTGCCATTTATTTTTTCCAACTGAAACACCAACCACCATCGATACAAACACCGTTGTTCTGTTTCATGAAGACCAGAATCGAACACTTCAAAACATCGTTCGCGTACTCATTCGTAATCCATAGAATGAAGCACGGTTAACAACGTTATTATTTTGAGGATGATCATATCTCATTCAAAATCTCAGATTATGGACATGACAGAAACTGTTATTGCAGTGGAGTCACGTGTTCGTTTATATCTTTTCCTTTGGCTAATTTGATCCTCACCCTCTCAGCCGATCTTAATGTGCGCAAGAATGTAATCCTATTAACATTCTTATATAAGTCAACCACTATAGATGCTAGTCTGGAGTACCATTTCTGACAGTCAGGCATTATATATCTGGATCAATTTGCTGCTTAAGCTCTGCCAGTCTAAGATGCCAATGAGAAAACAGCGATAACAGATAGTACGTCAAAGGATGCTTCTGCGTTTTCCTGGTGATATAGGATTTTTCATTGAAATTTAATACTGCAATACTTATTCCTAAGCAATATCTACTACGATTTAGTGTCGTTTATGTCGCATTGCGACATATTGGAAGTTTTGCTTGTTAACCAACTTTTCAACCTGGAGTATTCAAAGTTTGTAGTCCGTTGATATGACACTAAAGCCATCAACTGAAATACATCGCAAACCTTGCATTAAGCTTCGTGTAAATGATCCGATTACCAATAAGATAGAACAACAATTTTTCGTTTTGGATAATCACCACATTTTCAATGCACTACGCTAAGAATGTCTTGAAATTCAGACTGAAAAGATCTTTGTCAAGGTTACTCACGGCAAAGTATCACCAAATCAGGTAGCGTCATTTGTTGCATACAATCCGTTGAGAATTTCAAAAACAAATTCCTGTTTCCCATATTTGTTTTAAAATAGCACTGAAAATATAATTTATGATAAACAAAACATTCAGCCATAATCCATACAGTATAAATTGCTTTTTAAATAAAATGAAGAAAAGCCCAGTAACGAGTAACTGGATAAGATCCAACAGAGCTTGGTCCTATCGTGAAGAGAAAATGGGGTTCAAATACAATTTGACGCCTTTTATTCTAGACCAATATGATTTCAGGCGGTCACAACAAACCAATAATAAGAAGCGGTAGATGCATCGACGAATTTCAATGCCACATATTGTTAATAGACCATGGTGATTTACCGTTTGGATAGCGAAACACGTTGGTGGCAAAAAACTGTACTCTCAGCTTTGTTTATTCAGTCATGACTGAACAAATTGGCTGTAGAAACGAAGTTGTTTTCGACGACTGCTATTCTAAGGAAGCACACGATAGATAAATTACAATTTCAACGACTTGCTCTAAATGTCAGAGGAGAGACTAGCAAAAGAAATTATCTACGCAGTGCAAAAGGAAACAGTCAAGCGGAGGTCGGTGGACAGTTGGCCCGGGTTTGCCATGGAATCTGACCAGTTGAAGGAGAATCGGATCACTAGAAAAATTTTCTGAAGCGGCTGACCGTGTAAACAAAAAGGAATAGTGCCTTTTGAAAATGGATGAATGAAAATCAGCAAAATTTTACAGTCAGAAAAATCGAATTCATGCATTCTATTAATGAAACCGGTTCTATTTTAAATTGGATTTACCTCCTAATATTTTCACAAATTTATATCATAATGTCATTGTGTAAATTCCCTGGTGACAACTGCTCAGGAGCCATACCATGTTTCCGTAATGTCATTGTTTTACTAAAGCAGTTTCATCAATCATAACTATTTATCAATCATATATTTCAAATTTTTAAAGGTAATGCAGCTCGATCGAAAGAACCGCCATATCGAAAAAACACATTGGTTATGAGCAAAGCTTTCAGATAACTTGAAAACCATTTTCAACGGCTCTTACATCGATTTTCTGCAGTGGCATAAGGTCTTAGTATTCAATATTTCCCAAACACGCCAAATCTCTGAATTTCACTTTTATACTAAGGATTTTGCCAATGAGCATATCTGAAACGCCTTTTGTTATAATCAAATTAATTGATAGCTCAATTTGTACTGCGGTCCCTTTTCAGTCATTCAGCTAGAAGTTAACAATAAGCTGTGCACGTTCGAATGCAGCATCTTACTCCATTATGATGAAACTAAAGAATTGCAAAACAGGCACAGCGATAATATTTTTGGTATTCGAATTTCCTTTCTTTAATTGCTCTGAAAATCTTTCAGTAGGCTATTTCTTGCTGCTGAGGCAACGGAGGAAACGGTCTTTCAAGCGCTTGAATAATTCTGCAATAAATTAGTTTTGAGAAAGGAATGAAGTAGCAAGTCTTGGGTAGCACCGAACGTAAATTAAAGGTTCGCCTGAGTCATTTATGCGTTGAAACAGCAAAACCTAATGGTGATACTGGTGAAACTTTCTCACGCTTTATTCAAATTAAGTGCTTTTATATTCTAAAATAATTGTTATTGTTCTTTGTAAAATGAAACCAATGTCGAAACAATCTTTGTCTACTATTTTAACCTTCAGATCTCTCCAATAGGTTTACGGCATGAATCAGGAAGGAAACATGGAGAGCGTAACGTGCATTCTTAGTCACAAAAAACGATGCTGCCGTGACGAATTTTCGTAGTGTACTGTGCTGCGATTACTGTAACATGCTTGTTAAATAATTTGGTTCCGCAAGAATTCACATTATTGATTGCCTGTCGATAGCTATGAGAAATATCGAATTAGCAACATAGCGATAGTGTGCGTAAATACGAAAAAACACAATTTTGCTGCAGACGACTTTTTATCAAAACTTCATTGACGTCACGGTGCTGCGTTTACAGTAATGCTTAGATGTGCTACAGTAAGCGGAACAAAATCTGTGAACATAGTTGCTGAGCATTGGGTAGCTGAGGTAGTTTGGACGTCATGATGGTCGCGTCGTCTTCTGCGCGAACGCGCCAGATTGAAAAATGTCACCGCACAGGCATCGTTCGAAACTGGTTGCATGATAAAGTGGTGAATTGGCTGCGGTGATGATTTATTGACCATCGAAAATCACTTCAACTGTACCAAAAGCGGACTCTTAGATCTTCTGCTACTCGCAAAACACAGCGTTTTACCGTAGGCGAAACAAGAACGAAAATAAAGCAACATGCACATGGCCTTTAATAAAGGTATGCTGTCATGCCAAGACTCTGCGCAATCCTATTTGGCCGTTTTTGCGCGGGTAGTGGTTTAATCATACAACAGCTCACAACGTGTACAACTTGTTTCAGTATTATGTTTGGGGGAACAGTGGTGTGGAGGAGCTGCTGAAGCGGTTGTCATGAGGCAAAATTGTAATGGCCGACTGCTAGTTTCCGATAGTGCTGTTGATGCTTATGATACATCTGGGGGTCCACGTCCCCGCATTCTTTCTTGGCGTGCTCGGCTTTGCTACCGCCAAGAAAATCGATACACCTTGAATGCGATGAAAAATTTATCGTCCGCAGAGCTGGTGAATAAGTGGAGCAGCGTAATTGTGTGCATATCGATTAAATAATAGGCACATCTGACGATTAAGCACCAGTGGCACAAAGGTGGGTAAATATATAATTGGTAATTACTGAAAGTTTTGGCCTGCGCCGCCGCCATCGCATGAGCCTGAACCAACGAGGCCCAGGCCAACGGATCACCCAAGGGTCGACGCTGGCTGTGTGCATGGGTCGCCATCGTGGTTTTCGCTTGTTGTATTCTTATCTTTGCGTGGCATCGTCTTGGTCTCACGAATTCCATTGTCCAAGAAGGCCCAGGGCCAAACGGGAGACGAACCTTAGGCGGGAAAGTCAGATTAGCGATTGACTAATCGACCGACTGACGAAATCCACCGCGTTAATTGTTCGTTTGCACTCAACAGCAGTTAAACAGCTTCTTCGTTGACGACAGCATTAAAAATACACATCACACAGAAGCACGGTGCATGCTGATTATAGCACATAATTTGTTGCTGGTAGAGAGCAATTTTTACCTATTCAAGTGAGGTGGATGCCGAAAATTATCAGCAATTTGGGTAACATCGTTGCAGAACTTGATAAATTATGCAAAATTAGGGTGATTAAAGTAATTAGGAGCGCAGCTAGAACCGTACAATAATGGGTAATTTGATCGGTTTGGCTGCTGGTGAACTGTGTTTTCAGTTATATTCATATTTGGCTGAGCAAAGTTCGGTGCCGCCGAAAGCGCCAGCAGGTAGCACTTTCTATCATCAGCATCGACGACCCATCATCTGATATGAGCTCTGGCTATCCGTGGTCGGCGCCGCGCATTTTACCGGATTTACCATGCTACCGTTTCGTTCAGCCAATGGATCCAGCTCCTCAAGCCATCGATGCTGCTGCCACGGTAGGAGACGTGTTGCCTATATTAAAGCTAAGCATTCAATGATGAGTGCATTAGTGAAAGACATCCATTTCTTATTGCTTTGGTTTTGCCTCACATGAATATCATTCCTTTGATGCAACTGTTGTTTCCGTCGTCGCTCTTTCAGATATCTCAGCAGCAGCTATTTGACTGCATCAGTTCGGATTAATGATTTATCATCTACTTCAGCGCCCTGTCCTTTTGAGATTATGTTGCTTGGTCGACATAGAAGAATCGTTCATAGTCCAGTTCTTTCAAGCATAATTTCTTTACCTAATATTTGTAAAATACTTCAAAATTCTATTACCGACATCGAGTCCAAAAAATGCCATCTGTTGCGATTCTGCTTCCTATTCCAAATATTGTTCATCCTTCGTCTCATCTTGAATTGACTTTTTCATTGTATCGCATCATTTCCATCGTACATATGCCGTATGCTATTAATGTTCGTTAAGTGTTGTGTCCATTTAGGGAACCGTGTTTACTTTCTGGAGAGTTCAAAACGAATGTACTTCTGAGGGAATGGCTTCACCTTATACAGTGCTAGCTCTTTGCCAAGTCCCCTAGCGAATTTTCAATTACCGTGGACATTTTCCTTTCCATTCATATCATGAAGTTACATTAAGTATTTATCATTGGTCCGCAGAAGGCAAATGAAATACAGAATTGAAATTATTTCAGAGGTACCTTTGTTTCCGGGAAATTGGCGCTTGCTGCTGGCAGACTGCAATTGCATATTTGTACACTGAAACAGATGATGCAAAATTTACACGATCCAATGTTGATTTGTCCAAATACTGAGTTAATGAAGTTAAAGCCTGACAGGTCTGTTTCATAGCTCTTAAGTTGGAATAACACCTTTATATCAGCTTATTTAACCGCAGGGAACCCATTTCTTAAAATTAATGAGAAGGATAATAACGGCCAAAATATACTGGCTTCATAGACCATCATGATTTGCAAATATGCGACGTTTGGCAATATATTAATCGCACCAACTTTTTTTCGAGGCTGTATCCAATTTCATGATTCTCCAGTGAATCTGCTATTATACTCAAATCATGGAGTACCGTTTTTCCAATTGAACGCAGTTGATACCCTCTGTACTTTTTATAGAATAGAAGAACTTCTATTAAATATAACCCAATTTAAGACGTATTTCTTGTCATGATATTTCAAATCATACGCCACGTTGTGCATTTTCTCAAGACATTCTATCGCATTCAGTTATTCCTATGATTTAAATAAATGGATTATAAAGATATGATTATTCACTGAATTTTTCGACATAATCAGATAGGTTGCATCACTGTATGATCTTCTTTGTGAATAACTTGGAGATTATGTTTTGCAAGCTCTCAAGCAATGCTACATTACACTACTCTTAAGGTATATGAAAGTGAAACGTATCTTTTATGTATATGTTAACCTGATATATCAGAAGTTGCTGTTCTGGACTGTGCCCTACCCTAATTTCTCCCATTAGTAAAGTCTATGCTTGCAAGGTAACTTCTGGTGTTTGTTGTGGTCACGTGCTGAGTCGGTACATGTACCTATTTGGTCGATTTAATTGCTGTAGATCTAGCAGGAGTGTTGACATAAGTGACGAAATTTTTGTAGTTTTCCTTTCCGCTGTACAAGGAACTGATACCGGCGAATAAAAGTTTCAACACGATATATACTCTAGAATAAGAATTTTGCACAATACTGTTACCGTAACTCAAACATTAATCAATTTGGTCCCTTCAAATGTCGAATTAGTGAGCATATCAGGTTTAGCACCAGCAGAGCGAATACGATCATGATTTTTAGATAATCATGCGTTGAAATGTAATAAATTAATTGAATATACACCGATGCTTTTGTTGTTTCTAGCTGCTAGTGAATTTCAAATGCTTTGAAAAAAGTTTCGAATTCCACAAGTTAGCAATCTTCATATGTAATCATGATATTAAACACACGTCTTGAGGCTATTTGAACATGAGATGAGTAAGACTGACAGTTGTTGTAATTAATTCACCATCCAAGTCTAGGGAAACTTGCATTCAGCCTAAGGCACATCCTGATGATGGCCAACGTTATTCAGCTGAAGTGTCGAATGAGAATAGAAGATTTAGTTCTGCCTTCGTTATATAGGTAACCCTTAAATCGTACTTACTGCTCTGGTGTTATGCCCAAAATCCCTACAAAAAAATATGTGGTTTCATGACCACGGTATTAAACTCTTCGACACGATTGCAGCATTATCCATGGCATTACAAGCTTGTTCAAAATTTTCATTATTATCTGGGACAATGAAGTACCCATCAATGGATATCCATATTTTAACGAGTTCATATATCAACGATACAAGTTTTGCATCCTAACATAATGCAACAATACTATAAATATAAAACTTACCACATTTTTTTGTGTTACAGATGGTTTATGATCACCTTTAAATGGCAAAATGTGTCAGGATCATGTTCCATTTTTTGAAATTTTCGAAATGCAATGATGCAATACATAGCCGTTTGAAAATTTTTCTGCTTCATATGTAGCACTTCATTAAAAACTTCAAAGTATAATCACAATCAGTAGTCGTTAATTCTAACACTTCTTTGCCATAGAAGTACTTACCTTTTCATGTAATACTCCATTAACATGACTTACCTAACTGACGGTAAATCTTCATGTCTCTCATATTTGCCTTATTTTAAAATTATACCTTATCATTATTATCAACTTCATTTTGATATTCTGGATTCATACTCTGTTTATGTTTAGTTCTATGCGATAGATATGCAATGTTAATCGACAGAAATCGTCCTACCGCGAACACTGCTGATCGCGGCAAGCCAAATGTTCAGGTTCCAAATCGTTTCAACTGCGCAAACTTTTGAAGTGTCCATGGGAAAGTAAATAAACTACTCTCAGGAAGCTTTCAATTCATTATGCATATCTCCACGTTTGATTCAGGAATTTATTTCATTGGAAAAAAATATCAGTAAACGACAGCGACATTTCTTACATCTATTGTAGGTCATGCCTTTAGCCCAGCTCAGATATGGGATTCTGGAAGCTCGATTTTTCTACCACGTAGTTTCACGGCTTTAGTGGCACTTCAAGCTGCTTTTAAATTTGTTATAACGGAACGATTTGAGGTAGGTGAAATTTCAAGTTCTCTATAAAGCAAGTGCAACATACTTTCTTGCAATTCGTGCAATCCGCTGGCTTTCCATACACTGACTTTTGACTGAGTTTTGCTTAGTATTTTATAATCGCAAATATCTTCTATAAACGACGATAGACATCAGGATTGAAGCTGGCAACAATTTTTCAAAACATTAATTTTAGCAATTTGCACTCATAACTTCGAAAGTGGAAAACATTCAGTTTTACAACGCGTTTGCATGGATACAGCAAAAATTTTAATTTTAACTTTCGAATCTGGTTGTTGAAAGCTCCTCTCTGTTTCACTATAAGTATTTCGCTTTCAAAGCTCTTGAGACTCATTAAGCATCTTGGTCATACTGTTACATATGAACATTATATTAACGGTGCTAGCCCAAGAACTACTTGAACATAGTAGTAGTTTCCAATTCTTCGGCAGCCACTGCTTCTTACTAATTCCTTACGCCGTTCAGTTACATTACTATTGTTTTTCGGCTAGTGTTTGTTTTTCATATTCATGTTTCAAGAGGTTGTATTCTATTGTTTCTGCATTGCAGAATCCGCTGCGTTCCACTTATTTTAATATCTGTTGCGTCCTCCTTGACTCTCCAATGGTCGTTTTACACTGCTGACTTCTGAACGGCGTTGAAACGACAAACGAATGTCAATTAGGACATTTTAATTATTAAAATCGCTTAGTTACTCTGAATTTACCACTTCATCTGTCGTCGTCAATCGAACAGGTCATCGATGACAGTTGCGAAGTGCTCCCGAGGGATGTTTCGTACTCAATAAGCGAACATTGCTCAACGAACACAGTCGATCGATGATTCTCACCCCAAGTCAAAACTTTTAAGATAACAGAAATGACTAAACGAAATTCGACGTTGTGAAAGTATCATAACTTTCGTTATTCAAAAGAAGTTTATTCCATCTAAAACAATGTTGCTATCAATAAAATGCGGTGAATTTTAATTGTACAAAATATTTAAATAAAATGAATGATGAAAAACGATACACCTCGTCGCCCTAAACAGCGCTAACTGAAACTATTTAAATAAATGTCTTGCATATCTCGTAACTTCAGATTCCTGGAGTATAAAGGTAAAAATTATCGGTGAGCAATTCTCAGCCGCTTTGGATACCTCGATTATCTTGGCACAGTGCCAAAAATATTGTACATCATATGGCTAGTCTGTGTCAGGGACGAGCACCACTGTACCGTGCGTTTGGATGCATTAACATCCAACCACAATGCTGCTCTGAAATTCTTGTCCAGTCGATTCGCCCAGTAATTTAATCACGTTAGAGCTTACTGATGCAGGAGGTCGAAAGGATAGTTTGAAGCTGTACAGTACGGTATTTTCTCTACGAACCGCTAAAACTACCGCACTGATATAGGTAATCAACTGAACTCTCTTGAGAAGGGCGGTACGTGACCCGCAACAGTCTGATAATGTGGTTATGTTAGCTTATGCATGTTGATGACCACCGAAGTGACGTGTCCATTCTAAATATTCTTTAACCAGCTGCTGATAGATGTTATGCTTACCATATATTTTGCCTGATATGGATCATTTTGACTGTGTATATCCAGACCAGTATTTTGGACTCATCAGCGCACTGACCAATTTCATTCATGACATTTGCAAATTTAATCAACTTAACTTCCTGGATTGCCGGAACCTGCGCTGCATCAACGGTATATCAGGCACATATACCAGAACCGGTGGCTTAGAGGGAAATTGATAAAAGTGGATGCAAGATGCAACCTTGAAAAATACTATGGAAATTCTGGATCGTCGGTGAGCAAGGCCTTACCAGCAATTTTGGCCTGTTGCTTGACAGAGGGAGAACTAGTCCAAGAGTCAGTAGAGCCGGTTTCAATCAGCTCCCTCATCATTCAATCTTCTGGAAGGGCACCACGTGATTTCCTATTGCTGCCAGCAACAGGTCAATAAGTAAACCTTTGTTAGCGACATAATATATTGCTACCGGCAGCAGGTCAATGCAACAGGTGACAGGATAAACAGGAGATGAGAATGGCTTTACGTAAAAGCAAAAGTCCGCTCTCATACTTCAGCTGCTCTTTGAAATTTATCTCTGTAGAATCTCGAGTGTTTTGTTCACCGCCATAGGTTGATAGCTCCTCTGCAAATGACGTTTTCTCTTGGAAGGTAACTCTCTATGTTAACTTCTGATTAGGAATGGCTTTAGAATGCGGGTAACGATTGAATTTAATCAGAAAGATGCAATTAATATGATTTCTGTAGTGCACAAGAATTTTCACTCAAGCGTCATCTTGGACAGAAGTTCAGTTTGGCTTGAAGGAGAGGCCTCGGTGTGAGGGGAACAAAACACCGCCTCACCCCCCAGCCTAGCTGAGGTCGTCAGTCTGATCATAAGGGAGATAGTCGGTCGAAAAAAAACAAGTCCCTCCTTGACAACTTCGCTTCCACAGAATGCACGTCGAACGACAACGTAAATGCGTTCACTATCCAGGACATCATGATATAAAATGGAAAAGGTAGTGTAAAGTTCGACACGGAAGGGAACCGCTTATCAGCTGTGTTATATTTGTTATCCCTTTGTACTGTAATAACTAACTTGTGTCTTGTACCTTGTAGTTCTGGACTCAGTGACAAATAGTCATTTTTAATAAGCGATAAGCAGTCTGTTCCCGTTGGCGTCATTGTTGTCTTTTCGGTAAATATAGCTAAGCTCATCAAGCGTTAAAGAAATACAGTTCTCATAAAATAAAATGGACGAAATTTTCACTTTTTGCTGATCCACATAGATACATTCAAGCAATGCCATCGCATAATTTTTACAAACAAAGCTGCACTGCAAAGCAATGAAAGATTAGCTCCCATTATCAACAACACTCAGTTATGTTGTTGTATGTTATTGAAGTTGCAATGCCTTGATATTAGCATAAAATTCGTTTGTCTCATAATTAAAGAAAAATGTGCCAAATCGTATTTATGCTAGGCTGGAATTCGTTGGTCACGGAGGTAAATCCTACAGAATTTATTCTAATAAGTTTAGACGAATGTAAACAATATCACGTGGCATAAAAATGCTATAACGTACATTATCAGACTTGTTCTCTTCATGGGTGCGTCATAAAGGTAAATCGACCCTCCTAGAATATCCTCCCTCGGCCTTCTGCCTCAATCATTGGACAAGACAGCTGACCATCAGATCATCTAAACGTGTTCTTGGACGACCGATTCGACGTTGGTGGTCCAGCGGAATCCAGTTTGTAATTTTGACGTTTCGCCGATTGCTTCTCAAGTGGGCCACTTGATCGGACCATCTTGTCTATGCGGCGTGGAAAACAAAAATCATGTCTGCTAATCTAGTCTATTGTCGAATTTGTGCATTCGGAACATAATCCCGGAATTTCACAACATAGTAAGTATAATTCCATGCATCCGCTTCCAACATTCACTCGATCGTTGGGATCATCATCTGTTAACTTGCAATTTCTGAATAACGCGATTGGTATCTATAGTTCGAAGAAATAGTTTTCTCAGTGCCGCCAACAATGATTTTATTCAATGAGTAAATGGTGAAGCTAGCATGTTAATTCTGTGATATACCCTTCTGATGGTTCGACATGCCGCGAAACAGTATTCCTATTATCAAATCTGAAGACGACGCTCATTCCTCGCGACGTCCTTTAAAACGACAGGCGGCATAAACAGTCAAGGAGCTACCCAGTGTTATGCAATTATTTTCATCCTCGCTTTTGGCTTAATTAACTATGTTTATTTTTCAATATAGATATTGTTTGTTAATGCACTATGAAAATCTTTGTGATTCTTTTTTTCCTATCAGAAGCGATCAGAGAAAAGTGGAGTGCTCAGTTTTGTCAAAGATCCTATTATAATTGTACGGTGTTTACTAAATAAGGTGAAAATTTTTACTCTGAGAACACAGTACCTTTCCGTATCCAAGAACACTTAAAAAATCCTTTACATGGCGAAAAACGTAAGTGTAGTTCAGACGAGCTCTGACTGTGGTTTATAAATTTAGTTGATTTCAGACAATAAGACCCCCTTTGAGCGGTTTTAAAATGGTTTATATACTGAAACAGGTAAACGAAATGACCTTTTGACAGGTGGTGCGAAACGTGGTCACTGATGTTGCTTGTTCCATCCTTTATACGATCGAAATCCGATGATTCCTCGACTTTATTACCCGCCCGTAGATGACTCACTTTGGTGTCAACCGTTCGGCGCCAACCTTGCACATCTGTTAGCAGTCAATCAGTGTGGTAAATAACAACAATTTGACGTTTACTGTGCCTGAGGCAGCAGCGGCGATGCATTGGGACGTGCGCGACGAAAACAGTCAGATTCGTTCACTGGTGCATTGGTTTGCTGGAGCGCAAACAGATCTCGTCAAAAGGCGCATGTGCCACATGTGATCATGTAAGTCTTGACAACCGTGACGCAGCTACGATTGTGCATTAGCCTTATAGCCATGTTCTGAAGCGCGGATCGATTGATGTTGGAACGGAACACAATTTCCGCGACTATTTCAAAATTTCCCCTTTCATTTTTCATCATCCAGGTTGCTTGCTACCCATAGCACATCTCATGTCTGGAAAGAAATTCTGATCAACGCTGACGCCCAACTTTGTGTGCTTTTTTGGACTCTAATCCTATTAGAATAAAGCCTCCTGAAGGATCAATGGCACCGTTAACCTTGAATGTCAACATATTTGACTAGAGGTATAGATGAGATATGAATTTTCTTATCCGTATACGAATTATTTTCCTCATGTTACCGTTGGAAAAACGAGTAGCAATTTGATTACATGCTAACTGTCTCGGATTCTTCAAGTTTCATGGCTTCCCGTTTGAATGCATAGCCTGATCTAATAGTTAATTTTTTCTCTAGCGTAAAATAAAATTGAAACTGCCATATCATAAGTGAGAAATGTTTATGTTAACTCATCTTTTTATTTTTTCGTTGTCTTCGTTTATAACTTTTTATCACTGTACTGTTTAACAACCCACTGCTTACTGTGAGAAAGTAAAATTGTCTGTGCACATACAAGCTTCCATCGTGTAAACTTTGCAGTGAATCTCACAAAACTATTTCTGCCATTTCTTCTTTTGTTCCATCTCAGCCAAACATGTCATTTTCTAATGTCTGTAACAATCAGCCATTAGCATGTAAAGGTATGGGAAAGACCTCCAGT
>UZAM01007971.1:7128-23027 GCA_900618415.1 Soboliphyme baturini
TGCGATACGACTGTTGTTTCGGTGAGATTACTTTTTGTCCTTCCCAAGTCTGTTTTCAGTTTCCAAAGTTATTTCCTGCTTGCATGACTGTTACTATTCCCTTCTTCCTCTGATCTGTTTCCAGTAACAGTGTCATATTGAGGAAACTACGTAACTTCGTCGTATCATGCCGGCGGTACTTAACCAGATGTAGGACAATGGAAATTTTTTGAAACGTACTTTGTTTGCGCGAAAAAGAGATGATTGCATAGCCGCGTTACCCTTTAAGCGATCCGTTCCTGTTTTAGCTATCGATGTTTACTGAGCGGAGTTTTACTGTTGGTTCTACACACTTTGCATCCGCTTGTGTTAGTCTGAGGCGGATAACATAGCTGACGTTGAAAGTTTCCAGTTGAGTCATTGCGATAGGTTTAATGACAGTTAATGAAATGTCCGGCATGTCTCTACTTTTATTGCCTAGTTTTCGTTTGCAAGTTTTCATGGTTGCTTGGCTTCCGACATATACCTCAGCCGGCAGTTGTTGTTGATATGCATCAGCGGATTGGTTTCTTGAAGTAGTGGTTAGGTAACCTAAAAGTTATTCAAGTTGAAAAGTTTTACTAGCAGTCGATGCGCTTCGTTGCCAACATTGTCGGGACTGAACGAGCCAAAAACTGTTTTGGCGTAGTTAACTTAAAAAAGTGAACAATGAACCGCTGATTCCAAACCTAAACTTAAGTAAACCACCAGAAAACAGTACCACCATATCAATTTCGTTTAACCCAGAAGTATCAGAACGAAGTCAAAAAGTACTTGACGAAAATACTTGCGGTCTGCTAAACAATGGAATGACAATTCTTACTTTTAAGAAACTATCTCAGATGAAGCCCTTGATTGAGTTCATGAGATGAAACGCAGTGATTGTGGTAATTTATATTGGTAATCCTATTGACGGCTGAATATCAGAGTGAAGGAATATCTCTGCAGTTCGCAGCTGCCATGCTTAATATTCCAGTTTTGCAGCGCATGCCATTGAAGAAGGACAAGAAGTTTTTCATTAATTGACAGACAACACCTGGTTAAGACTATTAATATATAAAAGTCCCTTCATATTTTGGTACAAAACAAAATGTGCAATAAATACTCTTCATTCCTTTAATATATTTTCAGGCTGGAATGCAGTCAGCAATCTGTTGCGAATATTGTAAATTCTCGATTTAGCAACAAGCAAGTATCACAAAATTGTTTTTAATATAGTGTTACTGTGCAGAAATGTTGAATTTTTAAATTACTCAGCCCTGATGATGTTACCGGCGATGGTAACGAGACATGTCGACAGCTAAACTTTTCCGTCATTGGTTTAGGCTTGGGTTTTCTAACGGTGCACTAGCAAAACAATATGCTGATGAATTATGGGTCCAGAATCAAAATGTCTCAAGCAAATGCTGTTGTCGATATTATTGTTTAGTTGTCATTATCTTTAACCGCTTTGTGAGACTGTACTGCTTAAGATTCGTGATATCCGTTCATCTTAGCTTGTCAAATTATTTTGTTACTAACGGATATTTACTGCGTCGACAAAGGAAGATTCATGATTGACGACAAATTTCTATCTGTTTTCCTTGACCATTTGATGTGGTGACCACCGAGCTTTCTTGGTAAATATTTGGGTTTCCACACCTCGACAAGCCAGCGAGGTTCGGTTGCTTCCCTGCGGACGATCGAAACAAGGCAACTTTCAGTCTCTCAGTTCCTCCGATATTTAAATTAGTCTGTAGAAAGAATGCTGTCATTCCTCATACAGTCGTACCATCTTATCTTCAGAATGAATGATAGTAGCTTCTTTTCTACAGTGACGGTTAAAAATTTTTTTTTGTTCATAGTGATAACATGAATGTAACAGCTTAGGCCACGTAAAAGTTATTTCTCTACCTGTCTCGAAGGTTTTGACTATCTAAACGTCACGATAAATGTTATTCTCTCTTCATTCTCTGATGTCATCCATCAAGCACTGTGCGTTTGGCTACAGACGTGTTTACTGTGGACCTTCAGGAAGGCAGCTTATGGTACATACTGCATTCCGGTAATGCAGCACTGCAGAATGAAAGCGAAAATAGTTAGATGAAAATAAGCTCCATCTACTACGACAGAAACGGAAGACATGGCGGCTATATGAGTTGGGGGAGTAGGAAATGTAATGAGCTAGCGAAGACCAGCTTCTACGTACTACTTCAGCACGTAAATATATCGGTTTTGTCATAAAATGCAACAAGAAGCGATAGCAGATTTACAAGTCGGTCGAAAGAGCGGTGCTGAAATGGAGAGAAGTGTGCGATGCGTTTAGAGACAAAAGTAACCTTTTAGTTGACCTTGGTCTGTCAGCGGTATTAAGTTCAGTATTGTTCAACGGAGCTGAATGTTATGCTGTAATGAAGCTACACAAATCTGAATTCTTTAAAAACGGGAGTGCTCAAATTTGTATCTGATGTCAGCAAGAAAATACACATCCAAAACTTATTTATAAGTGAGTAACCTAATAACATAAGGCGAACTGTAAGTAGGTAGAAGAATCCATTTGTTTTTCCACGTAAAGAGAATGCCAGGTGACGGCATAGGCTGTGTGGGCCAAATATATCCCACTGTTAATATCCAAGAAGAGAATCAGAAGGCCGTGGAATGATGGCTTGGAATTGTAACTAAACGCAGTGAAACTGCGTGGCATGACTTGCAAATGACTTGACAAAAGATCAAAGAATATCTCGAAAATTGACTAATCAGCAGATCCGTGTTGAAAAGAGCGCGTTTGGAGGTAAAAGATGGTGGTTCAGTCTTAAAGCATCTATCTACTATTCTAAAAGATGACAGGAAACTTCGCAAGAATTTTCTTCATAATATTTTAAGAGGTTATGCTGAAAGGAGAATGTTGAAAGATCTTACAGAAATTTGAGAGGTCGGTACTAGTATAATGTATCTAAATTGTGTATAAAATAGTAGGAAAGATGTCTGTTCGTAAGCTCTCTCTAATTTTTCAGTATTTTTCCAACAGGCCCTCTGCGTAGACTTTGTTTAGCTTTTGTGACTTCAAGAATCAGCTGAATGTATTAAGTGTCCAAAATGTTGAACTACGTTGATTGACTCGTTGATAAGCGTGAAGGATTATATCGTTCTGTTGTACAGTTGTGACGATTGCGTAATGACAAATGATAAATGTTATGCTTTTTTACGAAAGATGATGAGAAACTTAATAAAGTTGATGAATGGTTTACTCCTTATTTCTTATATTTTGATCATTCAACTTTCAGAAAAGTTTTAGTTTTCTTTAATGCGCTATTAAAATATTTTTCTCCCTGCAGTCCACCTTGCTCGTTAGTCGCTGTCACATGCATAAGGCATTGGCCGAAAGAATGAAAACAATTTTACAATAATAGAATTAATACAGACGGTGGGCCAGTAGTGGACGATGGACTAGCCGACTAGCCAGACCTTCCGTGATTTAGTCAGTTGGATGTTTTGTCAGTCCTGATGATCAGACTTTAGCCGATAGTTTATGGATCTGTGACAGGCCTTCACCGCTACTGTAGCGGTTCAGGGTCATTCATTCCTCTGTTCTTCACCGTGGCATACGATTTGTCATCTCTCCACAGTGCGAATACAAAAATTTAGTTTGTTGCACGACTTTGCCCACCTTCGTTTATTCGCAAAATAATGTTTGCAAGGTAATTGTACGACGTTTCTGCGTCACGCTGCTCATTTAAATTTCATACATAGCCAAGCTGTTTAGTCACTTATATTCTTATGCTGCTGGCGCGTCTTACTAGAAGAACTGTTAATTTATTGATGCATAATGCTATTGAGTTGACGTAATTTGACTGCACTGATGTTTCAGATGGACTTACGAAGGTTTAATGAGCAATTCTAACTTTTGTTTGGTTCCACGTGGCCGACGGCTCGGTTCGTTTCGATTTCTGGAAGCGCTCGAGAAGGGCTGCATCCCGGTCATATTATCCAATGAGTGGGTACTTCCGTTTTCGGAAATTGTTGACTGGAAAGAAGCGGTCATTTGGGGCGACGAACGAACGCTGTTTCAGGTAAACGAACTGAGTCTAATGACTGCTAAACCATACAGTGCTTGGTGTGCTTTATAATATTCTCGTAATGCTCTTAACTCTTCGTTATTCTTTACTGATTTAACTTGTATGCTTCAGATTTAAAACTAAGGTTCAACATAATCAGTACTGTAGATAGTAAACCGTAATGGGCATGTTTTAAAAATATACTTGTTTTCGCCTAAGTCCAACTCTTCCTTCGTGTTTGCACGAGAAATTTTCTGTCTGGGGTAGGTTTCGTATAAGCTGCAAAATAGCATGCGAAGAAGCTGTATTCACCCACAAAAGATGCAGAACACATTTATATGACATGTTATTTACTACATGTATAACGGCTTGAAGCGATTGTAGAGAGAGTTGAAAATCAGTCGGAATTCCGCCTTTATGAAAATATGCACTCTAGAAGTTGAAGAAAAACAAGTTCTTCATTTGTTTTGTTCTTTAAGAAAGGAGTCATAATGCCATAAGCTACTGAACGGTTATCTGGCTGCATGCTACTTTTCCTTACCTTCATGAAGGTGTAACCATGCTTCAAGACGGTAAATAAATGATCAGAACATGCGAAGAATGTGACCGCCGTTATGCTTGGACTTCTTAACTACAAGTAAGTGTCTGAAGTTGACTGTAGGGTATATGTTGCGACTACGTTGAAGATGGTATGAGGGCGATAATCTATTAGCATTGTATTATGAATCTGTCAGTAACTTACGGACGACATTCTTTTTGTTTGACAGCCTGAGAACAGTAAAAGGACTAGAGTCAAGAAGGACACCCGTCTGCACCGTGTCTCACTTATGCTAATTGGTTCTTCAGTCTTGTGGTTGCCAGTTAGATCGCAGTGATTTCATTGGGTTTCAGTCGTGAATCAAGAAGCACAAGATATATCTGACGTCTGACCCCAACTCGAGAGCAGTTTTTAACAATGATCGTCACTGCTTAAATGAAATTTTTCATAGCAGATTGGCGAACGATGAAAACTTAACTTCGAAGACGTTTAAGTAACAACCTTTCACGGTAATTTTTGCAACGAGTTCACAGAAATTACCAACAAAGATACACCAGCTGTCCGCAGTAGAGCGCGTTTGGATGTGAATATAGAAAGCTCAAATCGTATTTAGCGGTATACAGCGCGCAAAATAATCAGTTCCATGATCACGGAGCTCGAAATCTTTATGACTGGTGTTAAACTGATCCATATTCAGCGGGCTTGTTTATGCAACGATCTTCGTTCATATGTTCAATTGTCTGAATGAACTGTCAGGAATGGGATAGTGAGATTTAACTGCGAAAATTTACGGTCGCTGCTATGACGCTGCGAGTCGAAATGTGATTGCAGCCTCGTCGAGTAACAAAACGGGACGGTTCTGCGAAATAGAACCAATATTGAGCCTAATTGATATTTGCGATGGTCACTTGATCTCAGTAAGCGTAAATTAGATAGGCGAAGTATGCAGAGCTCTAAAAAATGACCTGCGGTACATTCGCAGATCTTTTACATTACTCGGCAAACTGGCCTGATACAAAAATCTGATCGGTAGATTTTCTCAGTGCTTGTATGTGGATGCAGCCTCTGGTCTTTAAATCAAGCCATAATCCGGTCACTAGCGTTGGCACTGAGGAGTGAAGAGCAGGAATGTTAGGTCGCGGAGATTGGATAAGACCCGAAGAGGAACAGTGGGTAAGCGCGTAAGTTGGGCTCTACGCCGTAATTGTTCGAACGAATTAGCCAGAATTGTGAAATGGCGAGGTGTAATACTTCTATTAAAGTTGTCTGGTGGTGGGAAGTAATGAATATGTAAATTTAAACTACCGTTAGCTAATGTATGGCAGACCATTGCGTCAGTGAAATGACTCAAATCCCGGATAGCCATGACTTTCTTAAACGTCTCCTTGGGCATTTAGGAGCATGGGGCGGTGCAGTGCGTTATTAAATCCTGTCTTTGGAATAATCTGGCACTTTGATGCAGTTGCTTCTGTAGATAATCTCGCAAAGTATCCTCGCGCAGTCACTTCTAATTAGGACTGGTCGTAGGAGAATTGCTTACTTATTAGCTCTAGTAAAACGAAAGAATGATTATTCCGGCTCAGCAAGCATTCCTGTAATAGATAGTGACCTGCTTTTTCCCCTCTGTTTCGCTGCAGAACCATAAAATAGAGAGGTTCTTAGCTCAAACTATCATAGTTACCATAGGCGAAATTCTACACTTCAGTGAACAAGCAAAAAGGATAGTGTCAAAGTGCGACGGTGTAGCTATTTTTGAAACGTCTAACTTTATTGCAAACTCCCAAAGGAATCAGAGGATTGTTTCTTAGAGTCTCATACTTCCTTTAATTACATATGTTTCGCCAACACGTTTCTCTTTTCGTTAAGTAGATCTTGCAAATTTCGATCGGCTCTGAAAATTGTCGACAGATGTCAGCTGTCTTATGTGAATGTCGTAAACGTCGTAGTAGATCAGATTGTGTGATCTGTTGTAAAGCTTGGTAAAACTGTTCTTACCAGTCCTTTGCATCCCCTGCACTAGGGTCTTTTCATGTGCATTTCGATGTCCCATTCCACAAGGTTCCAATACGTTTCAATCTATGTGAATCTAGGAACGCGCAGATGGATCAGACTCTGCAGAACGAGGAACGAGAAGGGAGAAATCTGTTCCAATCGATCCTCTCATGTTTATTCATTCTCTGAGATATTCATCTGCATTGATCCGCCAACCCGTTTCTTATTCATCTTTCGTTATTCGTCATTATTGTGCATTTCGCTTGTTCTTATGCATTATATGTATACTGTTGTATCATTGGGTCAGTTCCTGCTGAATTGTTAGTCGGCGATAGATTTGCATGCTGTTTCCTTCAGTTTACGCAGTAAACTCAATTGATTGAATCATAAAACTGATGTTACACTGTGTATTCGGTTTGCTTGAACAGGTACTAACCATAATTTTTGATGCGTGTTAGGCTTGTCGCATTTTAATCGTTTAGCTGCCTGACATTTTGCGGTCTATTCCCGTGTCACGTATAGTCGAAATGCGGCAGCAGGGTCGACACTTGTACGAGTTGTACTTCGGTTCTGTTGAGAAAATCGTGATGACCGTTTTTGAAGTAAGTGTGCAAAGTTATTATTCTAATTACTCAGAAAGGTATGGCTATTTTAGTCGTAATGGCCGTGTTTTTCAACAGATTATCCAAGAACGTCTATATTACTGGCGTACAAGAAATGCCTTTGTATGGAACAGTGGTACAGGTGGCGGTCGGTTTCACGTGGCGTCTTTCTCTGACAGTGACTGTCGTTTTCCTTTCTATTGCGCGGCTCCGGCGAAGACGTTTCGGGTTGCTGCCGTCGTATCCCTTATTGGATCAACTGATGCTGCGTATATCTCCAGAGCTCGCCGCTTAATCGGTCAGCTGGTGCGTTCGGTCTACATCTCTAAGGTTCGTCGATTATTGAAGAACACTTTTAAGTTAATTTTCACGTTACACTTTGTTGCCACGGTTCCTCGCATTTTCTTGAAGTTTCGTCATCACTGTACGCACTTTAAAGTTGGTTACGAAAAGTTGCTTCTACCGCTGTCTTTTAATTCTTTAGTTTTAAAGTAGCTTTGCGACACGAGAGAGTGTCTAAAGTTTCATTTTTCCATCCGTGATATTCTTTGATAAAGACGGTTGCCTCTGTGAAAATCGGGGACTGAGCATAAGTGGGCACCACTCAGACCTCCTGCATTTTCCTGATGGCATCATGTCAAGATCACCAAAAGAACAACAATAAAGAAACCAAGAGCTAAGAGACACAAGCGACAAAGTAGTACTAGAAGTGAACCTGAAGAAGGCTAAGGCCGTGTTTAGCAAATTCGTGATTCTACGATCTGTTGATGTCCATGGACTTAGATTTAAAGACGCGCAAAACGACGCCTTTGAAACAGTTCATCTCTGCAACGGAGAATCGACTATATGAAATCAACAGAAGAACAAAAATGATATGAAGCACTTTTAGAAGACTGAAAATGTACCTATCCGGTAAATTGCACTTGTTAAAAGTTTTTGATCTGTGTGGGCTGTCAGTGCTAACCTATGAATGCAAAACGTGGACCCTAAGCTCGAAAGCTATTTATACACTGCGGAATACGCGAAACGCAACGCAGCGTGGAAAGCATGTCTGGAATAAATTGTAAAGATAGGATGACTAATGCATGGGTAAAAGCACAAGTAAGTTTTATGCATTGCCCAAATGAAGAATTTAAAGTGGCAATGGACTGGGCATATTGCTAGAAGAACCGACCATCTCTGGATCAGTGAAAGACTAGAATGGATTCCAGGAGAGAATAAATGTCCAGTAGGAGGACCGCCAGATCGATGCCAGGATCAGTTAAAGAAGTTCGCTGGATCAAAATAGATACAGAAAACAGGAGATTGAGGCAGTCTTAATGAGTCCATCCTTATACAGCAGTGGATCGAAAAAGGCTGATGATCATTCTGATGAGCGATTTCAATGCGCATATCGGGGCAGGCACTAAAAGGTGGAAAGACGTGATTAAAGAGGACGGCCTTAGTGACCTCAACAATAGTTGCATGAAGTTATTGCCATTTTTGAAAAAAAACGGATCGTCTGTTATCAACACTGAGCATCGAAACATGCATCTTTATAGTTGGTATAGGGAAGCTTTTGCACGGAAGTCGATAATCGATTTGATCCTACGACACTGTTGTATGTTCGCGTTAACAGACTTGTAGATCTGTCAATCAGTTATCTCCTTGTCGGCACCCTCTGCTGTAAGAGATGGAGTACAATGTTAAGCGGTCACAATAAAAGCAATCAGAAAATCAAATGGAAAACATCTTTTGCGCAAACATCGACAAAACTTGCACACTACACTGCACGGCGGTTTGAACAGATCTCGATGATGACGCTGATGTGAAAACAGGAGTGGAAGCTGTCGAAGAGCAGCTTAATGAGGCTGTCGCCGAATGCACTGGCTTAAAACGAGTTGGTCTATCGCCTTCCTAATGGACTGGAAGCGAAATTCTTAGTGGCTACGAGAGGTTCAGCTGACTAGCAATGTTGATCTCCGTTTCGGTTCCATTGGCCAGTTCTTGCGATTTTGCAGCCGTGGTACGTGTGGTTCCCTAACGATATTCATTTGCACGATGCGCAGTTTATTCGTATCTGTAGGCAGCGGCGCCACGCTCCATTTTCAGAGTCCCTACGATGGGCGCCTGACATCCACAGGGGATGTTAAATCTTCATGACGAAGACTTCTGGCCTGCAAAACCACACTGTCCATGAGAAGTTGCGCAAGTGACCAGACTATGCAAATTTGTGCTATTCTGCTATTCAGGTTCAGCCTTAAATAATGATGGCAGCAACAACTCATTTACCTATCTCGGAATGAGGAAAGGATACGTCATTGGATGAATAGTGTCAGAAAATGGCATCATTCATTCATTCATTCCACTGTGATTGCATAAAACAAGCTGAGTTATAGTGAGTTTGGGAGCCATGCCTTTTGCATCTGAACTGAAATTTATATTGTACTGTTTTAGCTGTTAATGGTAACACTTCTAAGGTACTGTAGAGTATTATGGCCTACTGGCCGCCCAGAACTTCGTCCCAATAAATATGTTTCTTTAGATAGTCGTAGTCTGCCGGTCGGAGCAGGTCGCTGTTGCAAATGACCTGATAAAATCTACCCATTTTCCGGCTGAAGTTCGCATTCTTCATCATGTAAGTTTTTGTTTTCGACAATACGCTTTTTGACAACTCTTTTAGTCAAATTCGTTTTTTTCGAATCTGGCGGAAGATGCTATCCTTCACCTGAGTGATCGGTGCGCTCTCACGAAGGAAGAAGTATGACGTAGATTCTAAAATGTTTTTCTTGAAGTGAAGTAATTCATGGCTTTGAACGATCTCAAACGTTCAGACATAATACCACTTGTATCATTTAGATAGCAGGTAATTGGCAACGAATCGTGCCGGTGGCAGCACGCCCGTCATTTCGCGCGGGTTCAGGTCTTCTCGCTCTCTCTAACTCACTCTCATTCACTCTCTTTCCAAGCACCGCCTTCCCGGCTTCTGATATACGTTTTCCACCGTTGTCTTGGCGACGAAGCAGCCTAGTCTGCCTTGCAACGATGATCGCCGATAATGTCTCATCGGTGAGCCGTGATGACATGCCCGGCCTATCGTAGCTTCTCCTTTCTGCTTGCGATGACAACGTCCTTCGCTCCCGTACGTTCTGTGGGATATGGTCGCGACGTAAAATTCCGGACATTCTTCTTTCCATGGCTTTCTCCGTGACGAAGTGGCATTCTTCGGCTTTTGTGATTGGCCACGTCTCACAGTCAAACAACATTGCCGACAGGACGGTGGAATTGACGAGATTGGCGCCGGTTTCTTTCATGGTGCGGTCGAGGAGGACCTCTTTGATGGAATGGAACACTTGCCAACCGGCCCCTATTTTTGGTTGAATTTCTCCAGTCTCATGATGCCACATGTTAATCTTATGGTCTAGATAAATGCATGTATCGAATCTTCGATTTTTTCACCGTTCAATTTAACCTAGGCCATGGGTAGGGCATCCGGTCCAGTATCTTCGTTTCTGACTGATCTACTCGCACTCCGATTTCTGCACTTTTTCTACCGAGTTCTTACAGCATGACTTGCGCCTGACTGGTGTTTTCCGCGAACAATACCACGTCATCAACGAACCTTTGTTAGCCGAGCTGTTCACAAGTAATGTTAATCCCATATTTCCAGTTTCTAGTCTATCCTCCGGAACAGTTTCTAGGCAGGCAGAGAAGAGTTTGAGGGTGATTGTGTCCCATTGTTTCATGCCCTTCTTTACGAGAATCCGAAGGAGGTGTCGAACAGCGTGACGTTTCTGAATCAGCCATAGCTCGTTTCTTTTTGCATGTTGATGTAACGGTTGTCGAGGTCTTGTTCTTTCAGTAGAGTCAGCGCTTGCATTGTTTCTCGTAGTCGACAGAAGCGATTCACAGAGGAGGCTGGTATTCTATCACGCGCTCGAGGAGTTGACTTAAGCTCGAGATGTTATCCGTTTAATGATGGTATGCGAAGCATATTTCACTGAACATATTTTAGTCTTCAACGGTTGGTTCACAATTGGTAGAGGACCGAAGGCGGTTTTCTTATTTTTGTAGCTGTTTTAAGATCGATCGGCTGCTAAAGCCCTTATCACAGTTGATTTCGGTGTTGAAAGATGAAGTAATAAATGACGTTATGTAAGTAGTTTCCTTACACGTTAAAAGTATTACGTTCTCTGAAATGCGTACAAGATTTGAACGTTACAGTGTTTCACTTCATGACTGAATGTTCCATCAGTCCAATATAAGAATCTTCTCTTCTAAACATTGCTAGAAGTTTCGAAGCACTAATCTTCCTCCAAGCCTCCCGTTTCGTTTTCGGTATATGGAATTTAGTTCAACTCTTCTACGCATTCTATGAACTACCCAAATTCACGAATCAGGTGACACGCTTTCGTGTTCTCTTTAAAGATGGTCTTTTAGCATCTGACCTCTTATGCAGACCATTTCATAATCCTCTTTTGAAGTGGTTTTTTAAAGTTGGGAAATAAGCTGATGCTGTAGTAATAGAATTCAATAAAATTTTCTTATTCTACGAAGTGTTAGATTATGTGAAGTCACCTCATCGATCGCCGGAATTATTAAATAGTTGTCCAGTTTAGTCAAATTCATACGTTAAAATGAACCTAATGGAAGAAATTTAGTGACAGATGAGAGTCATTATTTTTCCTACATCATTAGAGAGGCTGCAAATGGTGAACAACATAAACAGCGGTAGACATTTCATTCATAAAACTGATTTCATAAAATCATTTATTGCCTTTCGTTGCAACACCCAAGTCAGCTGTAATAATATACAAAATAGATTATTTATGACCTTCGATCGCCTATAGTTTTAATATATATCCTGCTTTCCTCTGCCGTTTATGAGCCGTTATTGTATTAAAACCTAGAGAGTTCGCTTAAATTTGGACGAAATATTGCGCCGTACAGCATCTTTGAAAGCAGTTGTTGAAAGCCATGTATGACTTCACTAGAATGATGTATGATACTTATTTCCTTCATTTCTGTCAGGATATTTTTATGTCAACGCCGCGAGAAAGTGGCGACTAGAAATCATCATGCTAAGAGCCAGGCTTACTCAGTCTCACTTAGACTTTCTAATTACAAATCACAGTAGTTTTCAGTTGATTTTTCTAAATAGCTAAATTCATTTTACTTGCAGATTTTAAGAATCATATTGACGTCTCAAAAAAAGAATGAAAGGAATTTTCTCATGAAGTCGTACACCTTAAGATTATTTGAAAGTTTCACCCTGGTGTTCAGTTTATTTTGTTTTGGCCGCTGTTGTCCAGAATCATTGCTTTCAGTGGGTTTTACACTTTGACTCTTTAAACAGAGTTTAAGCTTGCACTACAGTTACGCAATTAGTAGATTGATTTCGCAATTGATGTTTGGCGTTGGTTTCCTGATCGAATGGTCGGCTACTATTCATGGAATCATGTCTGGATGCAGCAGAACAAAAGCTGGACTCTGACATCCAGAATTGCAAACGAGTATTCGATGATCAGTGGCGTAGCAGTCGTTTTT
Source organism: Soboliphyme baturini (assembly GCA_900618415.1). Classification (NCBI taxonomy): domain Eukaryota; kingdom Metazoa; phylum Nematoda; class Enoplea; order Dioctophymatida; family Soboliphymatidae; genus Soboliphyme; species Soboliphyme baturini. The sequence goes on from UZAM01007971.1 coordinate 19,839, forward strand.
CATGGGTACAGTTTTTTGTTTTTTATGTGTCATTGCTTCTGTAGCTTTACGTGACGTCGGAGATTACGAAGTTTATTGCGTCGTACATTAGGTGCCGACGAGATTGTCTTCTTCGTCGTATTTGCTGATTACATATTAAAAGCTGTCTTAGACTATGAAACCTTATCAAGTTGGTTATAACCCCCCAGTTACGCTTATCACAGCCGTGGTGGAGTATTCATTGCACATACGATGTTTCGTCGTCGAAATATGTAGAGACTTTTTTATTTTTTAAGACAAAGCTTTGACTGTTCCTTATCCATTATATGCAGATTCATCGGATCGACGGAGTGATTCTCAGAAATGGCATGCTGCACCATATCAAAGTAGGCAACTTTTCTGAAGTGGACATCAGATAAATGTTTTTTGTCTAGATATTCAATTTCCCGTATGTCTCTCTAACATGTATCTTATCACTGTCTCCACATTTGACGTTGTAAACCGCATTCAACGCTTCCTGCAGGTTGTCCAAGGCATAGATTCTCGAATAAAGCATCAATAGACTATTGCTGATCTTGTAGTTAACCTTAAACCCCATATCTTTAACGTATCTTCTGACCTGCGCAAATACTTGAAGTATGTATAGCAAAAGGGCTGTCCTTACGCGGTATCGTCATATTGCAGTTGGGGTGTAATAGTTTCGTGTCCAGTGTCCCTCTTGAATACCCTTACAAAAATTGATAAAGGAGTCTCTGCATCTTTTGGCGATAAACCATCGAATATGGAATGAATACTTATCCTTTGTTGTGGTAAGGGAAATATCGAGTGTTCTCACCAAATTTAGAAAGAAGTATTGACATAGTGAGTGGCAGAGGTTAAATCTTAAAGCTATGAATATGTTAGAGCATAAAACTCTCAATATTCTAGTTAAACTCTGGTGTTAATCCGTCACTTATGTCAGATTATTCTATTTTTGTGCATGTAAGGCGGCTGCCTGCCATGTCAGCCATGCTCTGATGATGTTACGGCATCGTAACGAAATGCAGTAGTGTTAATGCTTGCGTTGCTTGCTGATCATGACCATGAATCGGCAAACCATCTAAAATTTCTGCAAAGGACCCAGAATCGGAAATTTTGTGTCATATTTCTATCATAGAGAATTTATAAGATTAAATTTCGTATTTTCGTAATTTATGAAATGGAGAAGTTCGTTCATGCGTTGACGGTGGTAATGAAAAACAGCTTATTAATCATGGTTTATTAATATGTAACGTAAAAGATTTTGTGAATCAGTAAATAACATCAAAATAAATATAATCAGTAACCGTGATTGACTACTACCCACGGTTCAGCTCGTGACTCACAAGCCTTTTTCAGGGTAGGAGGTTGGTAGAGTTTAGGAGACTTTTTGTCCGCATCGGTTGTTAGGCTTAAAGCCACAAGACATGGCCTCAGTCTGCGCTACTGGCTGAATAGTTTCGTCCAATCCACGCAGAGTTCCCATTGTCACAGTTGACATTGGCACAGGACTGGATGATTGATACCTCTTTGACATGCCTGTTGCCTTTCTTCAATGATACCGGTCCATTCTAAACTTCAGGGTGTGTAGTTCTCCACGTGCTGCATAATCCCGTAGGTGCTTTTGCACTAGTCCTTGTCTTTTGTTGGGGCAAGACTTTGTTTTCTTTCCGGATGCTTCGTTACCACATGTCACTCACGCCCGGCCATCATCATCCATCTTCTCACTCTTGAATGATGGGTTTTTTTTCTCTGAGTGACGGTATTCCCTGTTTCTACTATTTAGTATTTCGCTCAGTTACGCGGTAATTTGTAATCCCAGCCTGGAGAGTTGTTATTCTCGGAATTACTTAATAACGCTTTAATTTTAATACAGCTTTCTCATTTAATGGTAGTATGATATTTCGTGTTAATTTATCTTTGTAAATTTTTGGTAGAGTATTCCATGAGGTACAATTAATTTAGGTATGTTATTTCGAAAATCACTTTTGACATTGCTGGTGTTACAAGTTGATGTTAAAATGACAAGTACAACGTGCTAAAGTAACATTCTACAGTTTATGATATTATTAACGAATTTAACTGGATAGTTAATGTTAGTACGTAACGTTACTTTTTTCTGTCTTTCTTCTGTCGGACTTGCTTTCGTCAGCGGCCGCGCCACAAACGCAAGGCGACGTTCCGCCACTTTTCTCAGTCTTGTGTCCTTTACTTACACTGTTGACCAAACACCTTTGTCAGTGGGTCGTCACAGAATGTTTGTGGACGATCGAGTGGACATCTGTCGCCGAGGGGAATCCAACTATCAACTTGTTGTTTTTCAGAGTAGTCACACTGCCAGCCTATCGTCTCTTCGAGTTGTAGGCAGCAGTGAGTACTTCCAAAAATCGTGGCCGACGCCAAACTATCACACTTCGAACATGGTCTCGAAGTGAGAACCTTCTATGTTCCTCTTTCCATCGCCTATTGCGTTACTACAAACTTGTTTTTTTCAGCAATGGCTGTAGATCAGCACTCAGCGGCATAAATCATCGTGAGTACGACAGCGAAGTTTAACAGTTGTTTTTTTCGTAGACATGAACAGTTCGTTATCCAGAAGCAGTATTCTGTTGTGATTGAGATTTGCCCATGTCGCTTTATTTCTTCTACTGATCTCGTCGGTGATGTTGTTATTTGAGTCTATTGTGTTGCCGAATTATACATAGCTCCCGACTTCTTCGCCGTCAGCGAAGATGGTACTTACAGACAGTGCTGGTTGCGCGTCCATTTCGTCTTGTAGACGTTCGTCTTTGGACCGATGGCGCATGACTTCCTGCAACTGCACAACCTTTGTTTGGAGTTCCGTCCATTCTTATGTGAAGATTATCACGTCGTCCGCAAAGAGCGGTTGGGTGAGCCGTTCTTCGTCTGTGTCATTGGAATCAGCTCAGTTCAGGCGGTTAAAGAAGGATTTCAGCGCCGTCGCGAGAAATGTAGGCTAGATTGTCTCCTTGGCGCACTCCTCTTTTGATCTTCATTCGACACGGTTTCTCGAACAGTTTATGCCAGTTGTGGTGTTAGTATTCATTTCCTCGATCAGGTCCATGAAAACAGGATAGATGCCGCAATCGGAATCGAACGCTTTTCTGAAGTCAGTGAATGAGTATCTGATAGCGAATTGGTATTCTTTGCACTTCTCTCTTATTTCTTTCA
>UZAM01007972.1:11053-21942 GCA_900618415.1 Soboliphyme baturini
CACTCGGTCTCATGAACATCGTGCAGCTCCAAAACGGGGGCAGTGCGGCTCTCCAAATGCTTTTGTAAGGCGTCACAATTATGCGTTGTTTGGGTTGCTCCACTTAGGGTATCAAACCACTGTCTTATCCAACTTCTACCATTACATTTTTTAGCGGCTTTGCATTCAGATAAAAACGTTCGCAGCAATTCCAGTTTAAAAGAACACAACAATGTCGAGACACTCGTCCACATTGTTAAACATCGTTATTTCCTTTTTTGTTTTGCCTGGTCTGAAGAAGATCACGACGTCCTAAAACACAATTTCCATGCTTTTTATACGTTACAAAAGATTTATAGCACAGAACACCATATCACAACCAAGGCATTGAAGCTTCTACCGCACTTAACGTAAAGGTCGTGCAACTCTGGCGATCGCAAATTCTACGGCTTTATCTCAATGAAAATCAAGTCAGAAACCAGACGGTTACACAAACCTAACGTCCAAACTAACTTTGTCGAGAGAGGCACGAAGAATTTACGGCGAAATATCATGTTTCTGTGCTACACAACGCAAAGAATAAATCTATGCCGGATCTGAACAAATCGAACCGCCATTTCATGCTCCTAGAATCTAACAGGATAAAAGATGGCGAAATTACGATGCTTTCGAAGATTCTAATTAAGATACCATTGCACTTCATGCTGAATAATATCAGCACCCATCTCTCCCAACTGAATCCCTGTCCCGATGACGTGAGTCTCCAACTGTGGAAACAGTGTTCTGCGGAACTGTTCAAATCCTGAAGGAAGTTTTCAAGTGCAGCCTTCGCAACTCATGGATTTTAAATAACTGGCGCATGGAATAAGTTACTCCTATGTGAAAAGGAGTTCAACGATAACAGATCTATAACTTTGGGGCGAACGGCAGGGACAAGTTTCCCACCAAATTTTCAGGAGACCCATCATCGACGACGAGAGAATGCTTAGCACGGTCTATTTCTACTATTCTCGCGAGATAAGGTCATAAGCAGCATCAAACTACCATAGTACGCATAGGACTTGCATCAGTGAAGCCAGCGCATTTGCCAAAAGTGCATTTGAAAAGAGGTGGACGAAAGAAAATGCATCCATTAAACACTTTCCTTGATTTACCGTCACAGTTCAACACCAGTCACTGGTGGAAAACCCTTGCGTACGAGATGTGCGCTCTCTATCCACCATACCACATTACAATGGTTTGTGAACTTCTTCCTCAATCGGATGCACTTCGTTAAGGTCGACCGGTGAAAGCTCGAACAAAAGATAGAAAACTAGGCTGTTGTACAGGGCTCGGTTCTTTCACCGTTTTAATTCAAATTATTTGCCAATGACTGCGTCGTCAATGCACAGTTCAAACGAGTGAAAAATGCTGATGACATCGTCGTTCTGAATTTCTGGAAGATATCTGAAAACTGGGACACTTACAGGAATGGCACATCTGATATTTACCGCTACTTCATCTGTGATGAGCTCTTATTCATCAAGGGCAAATGAAATGATACATTTACTCGATGTGCAAGACACAAAACCAGTCACTATTATATCTCTCGACACATGCTGAAAATTGCTGACTAGCCAGAAAAATGAGAGCTACATCAGCTACTTAGGTACAGAGTAACTGTGCAGTCAGATTTTTTCCAATAATTAACGTGTTCACTGAAAAGCGAATCGTTGTGGCAAGGCACCGTCTTATGCAAAAATACCAATGTGGTGATATGTTGCTAGGGACGGCATCAAGGCATTTGCAAGTGCAGAATTTTTCTTCAGTACACTTACGCAATGGTCTGTTTTTCTAGAGTTGTAAGCATGTGACCTTAATACGGCGATTAGTGAAACCTGTTTCTAAACTCAGTGGTCATCCCTAAATTACCGATCATTACAAGTGGCTGAATCAGCAGTCTCACGCGGCCTATGCATGGGAAGGCTATCTTCAAATTCCCCGCCAAACGACTTTATGAATATCTGGCTGACTGCTTCTAATCCAACACCAGCATCAGATCCAAGTTCATGAACATCGCATTCTGGACGAAGCTTTACCAGAAGATCATTGTACTAGTGAAGGGCGAATTGTGAGGGACTACCGTGCAGTGAGGCAACAACAACTAATCATGGTCAAAGAAACATGGTTCATTTCCGATGCCTTCATTTTACAACGATAACAATGTCAACATTCCTGTCCATGACATCTCGTTGTAATTCAGCAGTACGCAGTTCAGTGGTAAAGCAATGTCCAACTGTCATTAAATTTGAGCAGTAAACTTTCAAACTGATCAATGTGTACTGTGTCCATTATTTATCCGTTGCTTATGCTTTTGTGGTCTATTTTGGAGCCAATTTTTATCGTCTTACAGCCTTTTATTCAAGCTGCGAACCTACTTCTATTTGTTTACCTTCTCCTCTGAGGCTGCTGCTAAGGTAGGTGAGTGGCGCAAATCTTTCATTGTTTTCACCCATTGGTGACTAGAAACTATAACTGGTTCATTCTGGCATATTGGTGAGTCCCGCGTTCGCGATATGTTTCACAGACTAAGAAGATGCACATACAACCTTTAATATGCCATCGTATAGGAACATATCAAAGAAATATCACTGGACGCTGTCTCCTATTAAGTACCAATCTTCCTGTCGCTAATTGCTATTAGAATCAGCTTTAGCGGATGTAGATCGACTGGGCTACTCGCGAATTCTTTGAATACATATGAAATAAATTACCTTTCGCGCTGTAGTTACTTGAGGTGTAGCAAAACTTTCAGCGGGTCCTTGAAAGAGTGAAAACAGAGCGCATCCGTTCTCTATTCGTTATTTAAATAATTTAAGATAAATTACAATTTTCAATAAATTCTTTGTTCGCGATTCTTATACTGCCGCAAACTCTTTGCAGTAAAGCCATGCTCTTTTGCATATACAAGGCTTCCTCTTTCTGTTCTTCACATTTTTGAAGTTGCATTTTTGTTTTTCCCCATTTGAAAACTTGTCAAAAAGTCGGTAGTATACATTTACCACCGCAAAATCTTAACTTGACATGTTACTTTTAAAGTACGTTATTATTTCGCTAATCCGACCCGAAGTACAAACAAATAATTAAAGCGAAACGCAATTGATAAGCTAATACAAGCATAAAGAAAGAGAAAATGCCATCAGGCTTAAAAAGTTCTTCGTAGGGATAAAATTACTTCTAGTGAGGCACGATGTCACGGGTAATATTAACCTATGCCTAGATCTCTCGCAAAAAATGAAAGTAAACGTTTTGTCAACTGTCATATGTGCACGAAAAACCTGACAGTTTCCAGATACGGTAGGTAATGGTTTTTGTGCCTGAGAATAGCACGAAAGCGAATGACAGTAAAGTTGCTGTTTATCAGTGATTGAGGTTTTGTGGTATCGTGATAATTGTGGAGTCTCTGTAAGGACCAGAGAAATTAACATAATGGTATCAGTGGAGAACCATCAAGAATACTTTCAGCTTGGTTCATTAGTGGCATGTGTTACGTGTCATGGAGAGAGCATCAAAGGTGAAGTAATGGCGTACGACAACGTGACAAGACTATTAGTGCTGAAGTCAGCGTTGCAGAATGGTAAGACCCATATACAACTGGTGAACTTGAACCTGGTGAGAGATGTGACCGTCGTCAGCGAGAGTTCCGGATCGAATTCGTCGTCGACCGTTCTTCCGCAACTGAACTTCGCGAAAATTCAGAAGAGAGCTCGCGAAGAGTCCGACAAGAAACTGCGAAGCGTTTGCTCGAGTCGGTGCACTCGCGAAGGAAGAAGGCTATTTCTCGCAATCCGGAAGACGATAGAGGATGTTTCTTGGGACCGCGAAAACATTGTCGTCTTGCACAAGGTTGAGGTGCGACCGCCGTACAATGTGGACCACGTGGAAGTACTTAGCGGTGTCGATATGGTAAATGCACAGTCTGCATTGGAGCATGTTAGAAAGATTCTCGAAAAATATAAAAGGGACCAGAGCAACGTCGACCTCGAAAAGGACATGGATTCTATCCCCTCCATGGCTTCCGTAGCCATCTCTGCCCCTCCCCTCCAGACGCAGTCCAGTACCTCCTGACGTGGGAAGATATGCGTACGGCAGGGTCTTTCTTTCCTAAAATTAATGTATTCCAAAGAACTGGCCCTTGCGCACCTGTAACCGGTCTGTGGTACATACATGATCGAGTTCTCGGGTTTATCATCCACGGCATCAATACTGAATGAAGAGTATCAGGAACGATCGACCTTTCTGAAAGCGAACAGTGTTATTTTTAATATTACACAATGAAAATTAAGCCTAATTGCTAGTTTTGAATTAAAATTTTTGTGGGATTCACTTTTGAATGATAGTACCGTTCATGACTGAATAATTAAGCATGTTATTGAATTGTTTTTAATTGATTTCTTGTGTTCGAATTTTGCTTAGGAACGACAATTGCAATGGAGTTACAAAATGTAGCTCCGAAAATATACGTGAAACAGAGCCGAAGAATTTACACAACGCAAGAGTTAGAAAACGAAGTTCGTGACCCTTTCGACACACGGGAAATTTTTGATATCCTTTAAATAGTTTTATAATCTTTCAATGAAGGAATATTATATAATTTGAATGCACTTCCGTTCCATTCGTGATTTTTAAGCGTTGCATGCTTCTTCCCAATTTTTACGTGATAACCGCTGAATTTTGGGTACGTTTCTGGGCTAAACTTTGGAATAATGTTTATAAAATTGAATCAGTAACTTAGATATATCGTCAGTTTTAGGAAATTTTGACAGCTTTTTTTGCTTCCAGTTGAGTCGTTAGTAAGAGTTTTAGTAATAATGTTAATCAAGCTTTGATATTACGATAGGTTTGGACAACTATCCTTACGACTCAGATGGGAAGCCAGTCTCGATAAATTTAATTGTTCTCTCATGCGGACAGTCCAGTAGCCACACAGGTGTTAGATTAGAGAACAGTACAGACTTGGAAACACCGTTTTACTGGATCGATTCGCAACCAGGAATGTGATCTTTATCGCAGCATTGAACGCTGTTTAATAATAATGGAGGCTTTTGTCGATCAGTTGAATCTCAGCTACCATTCTGTTAATCTTGGATACTAATGATTCAACTACAACGGTATTAAAGAATGTCATGCGACAGACAAGCGTAAAAATCGATATCAGGTGGAGGTCATAGTCGTTAACAGCCTTAAGGATCATTCAAAGACCTTTAAACTTTTTGAAATTAAAAGCAATGTTGCAGTAAAGTTAAGTGTGATTACGCAGCGGTCGTAAATGCGTCAGTTGTCAGTTCTTCAAAGGTCGCCAGAAACTGGTCGGGTCTCGAATGGCGTGTCACTTGATTATGTACAAGTTGGACGAAACGTTTTGTGTTAATAATATCCTTGAATTTTCCCCGTTTTCTGGCGAAAGGAACTTAGTAAACCGGAGTTTTGATAGTACACAAAATTGGCAGCCCAACATGATCGCATAGAAATACTGTTATTTTAATTGTAACCGCCGCTAGCGTTATTTGATGAATATTGACATCATTACCGTGTGGCCAATCCTATTTTTAAGCATATTATTACAGCGTCAAAGAAGTAAAGGAGACAAAAATTGCGTTTCTGATGATGAGATTTGTTTTTTGAGAACGGACACAGGATCTTCTTGCAGCTATATTGTTATATATGGCTCCTTTACTTGTTTTTCATTCGATAAAATTTTTGCTTAAGAAATTCATTTTAAACATTTGCATGTGTACGATAAAACGTTACGTTAATGCGCTTTTTGCCATTAAACAAAAGATTTTAACGTCGAGGATATTCCTGTTTAGAAATGAGAGGGACTAAAAATGTCGTTGCTTGACTTTTCGTTGTTGGATAAAATTGATGAATGCTGAACGATAGCGCAAGATTTGAGAGGTGTTATTCTAATGCTGCTATGCAAGATAGAATTTGGAATACTGACTCCAGTAATACTTCGAGGAAATGAAGTTGCTGCATCACCTTTGAGGTTGTTTAAAACAATCTTCGAGAGACCGTTGAGACTTGAGATGGGCATTACTGAAGTGCATTTTGGCTTATGCTAAATAATCGACAAAACTGCATGTTTGCAATAGCAGCGGTTTCAAAAACATACAGAGACCTAAGCAACTGTATAAAAATTTTGGTAGGTTTTAAACAAGTTTGATAGAATTACGAGGAATTCAATATGGTTGAACGTTAGAAAGAAACGGCTGTCAGAATTTCCGTTCAGCTTACCCAAAACGTGACGTCTGTGTTTGCACCTACATCCTATTCATAAAGAGTTTCCCATGAGAGTATCGAGGCTTAGTAATAAGTATATGACTTTTCGGTAGTAACGGACCGACTAACTAAAAACCTGCAGTAGGCAGTACTATGTTGCATTCTGTGTCCGGGAATTAAGTAATAGTCTAATCGAGAAAAGCTCTACGATAAAAAATTTAACAAATTAAGGACAGCGATCTCAACGACAGTATTAAGATGTATTTTATGCGGAAACAGAGTCGTGAACAACAACTGAAATTCATCAAATTGCGGATGCCCAGTCAAGTTAATAGTAAACATAAAAAAGATGTCTGAGACAAGCATATTGTGCATGTGCATATCGTGTCGGCAGTCGTTCAAATAATAGGAGAGTTTATCAGTAAGGCCGAGTAATAAGGCCTGATGGTTGTACAGTGTAGACGCTGTGCTGCAAAGGTGATAATACCTGCCTTATCATTTGAGGTTAGCAGGGCTTAAGATGCAGAATAACCCAAATATATGATGTCTAAGCGAAGAACGGAAAGACAGCGATACAAAAATGGGCATAGGGCTGTGTCAAATGACTGAAAAGTTGCATAAAGATCACAGAATGCAGAAGGAACTGAGCTTTGCAGGTTTCTCCTATTAATGGGAATAAGTTAGAAACAATAACATTTTTTTCATTTCACAAAAATTGTAGTTAACATCAAAATAAAGATGTAAAAGAATTGTGCAGTTGAAACTTTGAAAGAAACAGTTGATTTCAGTAATTTAAAGCCGTTAAATGTTTTCCCTTGTGGCTAAGAAATGGTAGCTTTCTTATGCATAAACATTGTAAGCAATATTGTCGATTCTCAGCCTATGCAATTGCATGACGCAATCATCATGTTTCATTGGAAAGTATCAGCAGTATTTGGTATAAAGAAGCGGCTTTATCGACTGATTGCTTCCTTTTTTATTTTCCTTAACTCTTTTATACATCTTGTGCGAGACATCCGTGACCCTGAACATCCACTGACTCTAGAAGAACTGAATATTGTAGAAGAATCAAAAATAGAGGTTGTTTTGATTACTATATTTTACAGCCTCCATTTTATGTATTTTTAGATCGATGATCTTCATAACTACGTTTCACTTATGTTCACTCCTACAATTCCACATTGTACAGTGGCGACATTAATTGGTCTGGCTATTAAGGTGAAGATGCTGCGCTGTCTGCCTTCTCGCTTCAAGATTGACGTATTTATAACCCCCGGTTCGCATCAGAGCGAAGCTGCTAGTAAGAATTTCCTCATTGCGTTTCATACATATGGGCGACTATGCGTCGTGCTTATTTAACTTCGTCGCTATGTAAACTAGCACTACTTCAACTTTGTGTAAAAATTCCTGTCGAAACAATGAAAGCACTAAACATACTGTCCATTTCTTCAACCTAAATGCAGCCGCTGAAAATCACATTACAAATAATAGTAGAAACGCTTATAATACTACTAGACATTCGTTTTTGTATTAATACCAAGGAGGCACTCGCTCTCTACATCACAGAATTAAGGAAAAGAAAGTTATTCACCGTTAGAATGTCGGTCTTCTTTCAGTTCAATGATTGGAAATTTTGGCGCCCTTTTTTTGTGAAGTTGATGATGTCCATTTCTGCACCATTAGCCAGAAGTGCTTTACTTTGTCACACGGGAAAGCGTAGCGCGTAATCTGCTGTTTCCTTCCCACAGAGAGGTACTCATCACTCGGAAAGTGATTTATAACCTGTTTTGTTTTAACCTCAGAAAGAACAAGGGCTAGTGACACTAACCAGAGCTTGAACTTGGGACTCTTCGGTTCTGCGTTCGACGATCTACTAGCTGAGCAACCCGTAAATTCCTTGCTCAAGGGAACTTCCACAATTTAGCACCTACTTACACCTGAGCAGGCGGCTGAAAAGAATGAGCGAAATACTAACGGACAAGATGATTATGATTCATCCTGTCGCATTTTGCGAAGTCCTCTTTGAATTATATCAGCGTAGATTTCTAGTTTGATTATTTTTTATGAAGGGAACTGTATATTGAAGCAGAGAGCAAAATGATCATTCGAAAAACTTTTCGAATCCGCTTCAGGCGATAGAAAAAACTGACATTTCTTTTCAGTTTATTTTAGAGATCTGTGTAATCGTGGAAGCACAGAGTGCAAGAAATTGGGCATTACTGGTAAAGGTTTTGCGCAAACGATAAAATATTTTATTTTTTCCACGCAACGTTTGAAGGCCATTCGACATGCCAGAGGAAACGTTGTAAAGTTTTCAAAATCTTTGCCGCTTGAGCAGCGCTGACTTTCTTCATCCTCATGACAGCATGTAGGTTTTAGGTGTAGCACTTCGTCATCGAATGGGCTTTTATTCAGTTGAACTGTATAACAGTGATTATCTGCCGAAGTTAATCATCGGTGGTTCGTTGCGAATACGTAAGAACTGCTGCTGTACAGAGAATGCAAGTCTAGTTAAAAAACTAGAAATCCTCAGGAAAATTTGAATATGAATTCTCTTGCTAAATAATAGATTAAAAATATTCGCACTGTCAAAAAATGCGTAGATAATTAGGACCATTCTTTAAATCTAAGGAATGCCATCTGTTTAAGAAGTCTAGCGTAATCGATAAACTTTACGGGATTTTAATTGTCACGCCTTATCTTCGAGTATGCCTGTCTTGGTTAATCGCCTTATGCTGCACAGCCAGAACAAAGATACTCAGTGAAAAACTGCCTAGGATGTACAGGACAGGAGGGTGTAATGTTTGGAGTAATTAAGATGCTGCTGCCTGACTTTGCTACCGAAGAAAACTTTTACGACTTCGTGAGGCTTAAGCCAAATGGGACGAAGGACGAAAAATAAGCGGTAAAAGCAAGTTACATTTCTAATATTACGCCAACACTGGCAAACCTCTATTAGTTATATGTGCTATACGTGTGAAAGTCTAAATCTGCTGCAGCTAGCAGCTAGTGGTGACTGCTAAGTTTTAGTAATGGTAATTTGTCGCTTAATATTAAATCAACAACAGTTCTGTGCCAACTTTAACTGGTTAACGGTAACAAAGTCCCATTGTTCTTGCACATTGTTGCTTAAAGCCTCAAAATATTGCTGCGAAAAATTTGAGAATGGAGGATATGAGGTAAGCTAGTAAAGAACTAATGCCAAAAGAACAAGCAGAAACAGTCCAACACTAACCAGCCGTGCTGCAAGATATCGTCATGCCCCGTATATTCAACTACTAAAACAAATGGCTTCCATACTGAACTGCCTAGGAAGTACTGCCGATGTCCCAGTAAGCCCGTCGTGAACATAAATAGCATTTGAACAACAAGATTACGCCGTGAGAATGTTTGCCCTTAGATCTGCAGACTAGAACTGTTCGAGTCGCAAAGTTCCGTTTTGGAATATGCAACTGACAGGACAGACAATCAGAAAAAATGTTCAGAGCGCAGCAAGTTTATCCTAATGTGGAATGCATTTTCTCAACCAGTCATAACCTTGGCAAATCTAGTTACTCTCTTTAAATATGGAAGTAAAAGTGGCATATTAATCGACTTTGCATCTACGCCTTGGACAGGGGCTACAAACGATCTATGCGAGCCAAGCAGAGATATCGAGACGCTTTTATTGTATATACCTAACGTGTTGTCAAGGCCTGTTGTGAAATAATCGGCAAACAGCAAGGAGCAAGGGAAATTGACGGATCCATGCCGCGATAAAGGCAGATCTGAAAATAGAAAAACATACCACCGACTGTTTGAAAAGAGCGTGATAAAGTGTCATACGCCTTCCTTCACGCGGAAGGAAATTAGGACTGATCAGTTTTCACGCACCCGTTACAGTGAAATCTATCTTTCAATAACGTCTTTGCTTTGTTACTGACTGCCATGTTCGTTTTACCATGATCTAGTTGCAATGCATTGCATGTTTTTAACCTTTCAGTTAATAAGCAACTGGCTGATAAGGAACGCGTTGCTGCTGCACTGGAGAATGAAAATCTAATTGATGTGATAAATGACAGCTTGAAATCCATGCAGGAAAAGAAAGACGAACTTTGAAGATGCGAGGAGCACCAGTGGTACCAAAACCGTAGAGCAGGTGCTTTTTGTCGCATCATCTCGGGACTGACTACGCTCTCCCGTTCTTAGATGTACTTTTGACTACATACTGTAATATAAATGTTAATGAATACGCTACAGACTTTGCAAATTCAAATCAGGATATGAATAAAACTTGTAATTACGAATAAAGGAAACGAAACTTGTGCCGAAATATATTTAAATATCCACTGAGTTTGGCACCAAATGCACATTTAGATGTTCGGAAAGACTACAGGAGTGCCAGATCGTAAAAATCACTCACGCAAAGCGTATCGTATTGATTTAGCCCGCAGGTGCCAACTGTCATGGAAATATGATCTCCTTCAATGCATCCAGTAGCCTATAGGAGTAAAGGAGTGCACTTTGAAAAATGACCCTCAGGCAGAAAATGAGCCACAAACTGTGATCAGAACAAAGTAGCTTCGGCGTAAAAATAAGTTGATTCAAAATAACTCGCCGATTACCTTCGCATATCCTTCCACAGGAGCAACGTAAAACTTGTGCTCGTC
>UZAM01007983.1:0-12007 GCA_900618415.1 Soboliphyme baturini
TTTTCCTAGCATGTTCCCTTTAACAAGAGCCCGCTAATCGAGTCAACCTTCTTCACATTTTTCTGTCTTTGGAAGACTCCTCACATTTTCACATCCTTCTTGACGACACCGCGTCATCTTTCCTTTCGTGTTGCCGTTCTTTAATTTCCTTGCAATTTCAGTGTTTAGACCACATTTTCAAAGTACCTGGTGGGATTTCTTTTCATGTGACCGAACACATGCTATTGCTTGTGTCTTTTCAGGGTAGCCAAGCATTTCGCTCCTTACGGAAGCACCGTCTTACTATTGTTCTCTAACCTTCTCCTTCAGTTAGATGGACATCTTCTTGTCGCACTTCTCTCCCTTTAAGCGAAGCAACTTTTTTATTTCGCTATCGATCGATTTCCACATTCTCTTGCAGAGTGGAACGAAGGTAGATGAATGCTTGGGTTTGAAGCAACATGTTCACTGCTACTTTCACTGGTTTGACTGCTTTCAGTCTGTTCTCCCAACTAAAATAACCCCATATTTTCTAACTTGGCTTCGCTGAGTCGAAGACCGTTCTTCTCAAGGTCTTATCTCCGCGCCTCAGTTTTTTCTTTTAGAGCTTCTTTGATTTTGCTGCACAGTACAATGTCATCTTCATTAAGTATGCTGTATGAGGCTGCTTCCTGCATATCCTTAGTAATCGTTCTTGTCGCTATCGAGGACATAAATGGGTTCAGTGCATATCCTTGGTGGACTCCTACCCGCACATGGAACTCTTCCGTTTCGCCACATGTCATTCAAACTCTCGTTGTCACTCTGTCATGCATTTCTCTGGTAAGCTTGACGTATTTTTCTGGCACTAGCTTCTTTCTCATACTTGAGCAGATTATCTACCGCGTGATTCGATCCAACGCTTGCTAAAATTCTGTGAACACCACGTGAATGTTCTGTCTTCCTTCACTGTATGTTTCGATGTCTGATCTTAAAGCAAAGATGGCATGCGTTGTTGACCGGCCTGGCAAATTGGTTTGGGGTGATGTCGACCTCCTGTTTAAGTCATTTGTCCAACACCTTCACGTATAGCTTCAGAGCGTGACTAAGCAGTTTAATTCCCCGGTAGTTTTCACTGGCGAGCATGTCTTGTTTTATTTTGTACATTTTCATCAAAATACTCGGCCTCCATGATTGCGGCATTTTCTCACATTACACAATTTTGCTGAATAGAGCGCAGAGTCAACCGACGCTTTCTTGCCCCAGTGTTTTCCACTCTTCTTTGAAAACAGCGTCCGGGCCAAGGATTTTTTTATTTGTTTGTTCTGCTTCATCCGGTGAGATCTTTTCCCCTAGACCGTGGTTTCCTGGGATGGATCTCTTCCGCGGCCTCTCTTCGTTTAGCAGCGTTTGAAAATGTCCTCGCCATTGATTGCGAATATTTTTTTCATCGGTTGACACCACTCCGTTTTCATGTTTATGCACTTCACTCTACCGACGTCCCTTGTTCTTCTTTTCAAGTTTTTGCTATGCAGTAGATATCCTTTTCCCCTTCTTTCGTTGCCAGTTTTTCGTATAAGCTAATACACGCCACAGACTTTGCTTAGGCGACGGGTTTCTTTGCCTCCCTCTTTGACATGTGATATTTACTCTTTCTTCCGCGCTGTTTGATAGCTGCCATTTCTTGCACAGCTCTTCTACTGCAGGGTAGTCTGCACGATCGCATTCCAGCACCATGCTTCTTTCTGGATATGTATTGAGCCGTTTGTTTCTCCGACTACACCTCTGACATTGCCTATGATTAAGCTGGCCGTTTGCTCCCATACTTTATCCACCTTCTTATTACAGTCTGGTTTCATCAGTTTTCTCGTGACTTTCGTTGTTAACGCTTCTTTCAGCTTCCCTTCGATTTTTCACCACTGTATCTTCGGACGTCGTCGTGCCAGATCTAGGATCAGTTGCTGGGCTCTCTTGCTGCAGTTTAGTCGGGATAATTTTGCAGTCTCTGACGTTCTTTACTTCGTTCTTTCGAAGCAGCAAGTGATCAATCGAGCTTTTCATCTGTCCGCTCTTATGAGTTAGCAGGTGGTTTTCTCTTTTCTGGAATAACGTGTTTATCAGAGCCGTATAATATGCATATGCCATCTGCAATATGTTCTCTCCTCCTTTATTTAACGTACTGTCCGCCATGGGTTCTGTCATGACCCATTTCCATGTTTCCCGGAGTGCCCGTTAAGGTTACCCATGATTACCAGTTTTTCGTTTCGTGGCCTTGCAGTGCAATGTCTGGGCTCTTCCAGAATGTCGACTTTTCAGCTTCGTTCTGGTTAGCCTGAGGGGCGTAGGCACTTAGGATATTAATTTCCAGACAGCTAAATACTTACGACTCTGTCATTAATTGGGTTGACTTCTGTTACCCTCTCTTTGATCGTTTCATTCAAGAGCACTCCTGTTTCAGCTCTTCTGCTTGATCTTTCACATTAAATAAGCTTATAGCCTAGCCCTGTCTCTTTCGACTTACTTTTCCATTTCTTCTTCTGAATTCAAGCTGTCTTAAGTATTCTTCTCTGAAGAGCTTCCGTTAGCCCCCTGTCCTTTCGCGTCATTGTTTCAATGTTCCAAGTGACTATTCGCATTTTCTCGCTTCGTTTTTCAGCAGGTCGATCTCTCTTTTTGCAATTGTCATCGTCGCAAGAACTGGTTCCTTTGCTCATTTGTCACAACTGCGGGATTTGCTGCTGCGCTTCATCTGTGAGGAATGTCCAATAGTTCTTTCTAAAGGTACGTTGACTCGTCATATTTGGCTTTGACATTGGTTTTTACCGCCGGCTGCGTTCTTGAAGCGAACTCATCTTTTTCAACCGGTCTTGGAACCAGCTACGGCTCGTTGAGGTTGGGAGGGTGTGTATTTGATGGCTGCGTATTCTCATCTTGTCACTGTGTTATCATTAGACCTTGAGGTATTTTCTAGAGCGAACTTTGCCAGAAGTTGGCTCCCCGCATCCTCGTAACACTATCCTCACATTCTCCGCGAATGTTTATTCTTCCCCGGTTGAAGCCCGGTTGATAAAGATATATATATGCAGGGTACGAATCCGCTGAAATGACAATTATTGTCTTAACGATGCATTCCCTTGAGCAAGGAATTAAAAGGAATTAACCGCATTTTGCTTCTGCACAACCAGCCGAGGAACATATAGGAAGTCGGATGCTTGGCGAATAATAAGGACAGATGATGTTTTGGCGTGGTCATACCAGCATGGACGATGTGTATGGCCATGCCGTCCGACGCGAACGCCACTCTTAACTCTGTCTTGCCTTACTGCCGACTGCTCAGTGTGATAATCAAAATAAAGTGCAACTTCGGTTTCGAATAAAAATAGCACTGATAAGTGATTAGACGTGTCTTGGTTTTGGAACGTTACAAGGTCGTTGAGATTCTACGAGTTACAGTCGTAAACCTGCTTTTAATTCCGCATTACGCCAAAACCAGAGGATTACTGTCATGCCGGGGATAATTACGCCTAAACCTTTTAAAGCGCGCGTTTTGAAGTATTTAGGTTTATGATCATGTGAAGACATATTGCATTGTAAGTTCGTAAATCCTTATGTTGCTTGTTCATAAACAGTTTATGGCATACGCCTGCACTGTTTGAATTTTTGTTGAGCGTGTTTGCATAATATTTTACGCCGCTGCAGTCTTTCCAACAACCAGCCTTCGTTTAGGAATATTTGATCCTTATTGTACCTTCTTGTAATGTCATTTGACATAGTCTTGTTCGAACAGGAACCACGTGATTTGCTGAAGTTTAGGCTTGAGAAACATTCTGACACGCCTCTACCGGTATTTGTCGCCGACGTACGTTTTGAAATGGCATGTATTTTACATAATATCGGCGCGCTTCATTCATATCTCGGTTCTCTGGATAACCGCATTTCTTCAGAGGTAAATAATGCGAAGGCGATTCGTCGTTGAGCTGGCTCCGTTTTTTTTTCAGGGAATGAAGGCGTCATGTACACACTTTCAATGCGCTGCATGGTCTTTCGAACGTTTGGCCGAGCAGTACGGTATTTTTGCCAAGTACAGCCGAGACTTTGAGCCACATATTTTGAATTGGTTCTCACAAATCATGTTGGTAAGATGTATGGATGCTTAAATATGTGCCAGAGTTGTTGACACCGCATTTAAAATGTATCTTCGTAGTCAGGTCATGTATGAGAATCTCTGTCGAAATGAGATCTTGTTGTATAGCAAAGAAGAAAATTTATTCTGCAATTTTCTATTCGTAATAAGCACAGTATTTTTTTCAGTCCACTTTCACGGCATTATTGCACATGCTACTTGTTCTTAATGCTTGATGAATCATTTAAGCAAGCAGGCTCAATGCGTTTTCGCATCTACAGCACACAACGTATGTCGCATAAGTTTGTTGGCTGTAGAAGGAAGTTTCGCATCTCTGATCCCCATTTCGAGCCCATCAATAGTTAATGCCTTATTTGATTTGAATCTGTAGATGCGTCATCACTGAAATGTTTTGTCTTCTGCTTCCGACATCATGCTAGTCATTTATCGATCTCAGAAGGATCGAAGGCTGTTCGCTTCCAAGCCATTTATTTATTGCAGCCTTCTCTTTGACTGTCATTTGTATCTCTCATGACCACCAAGCAGTTCTTTTCTGACTTCCATGCGGCAGACCAACCCGTTTGAATCCGCAGCATCCGGCGGCAACTTCGAGAATCCCGTTTTTAAAGAACTGCCATTCGGTTTCCACATGAGTGGTCATCATCGGGACCTGTTAAACCGTCATATGTTGTTTGCAGATTTCGTTCTTGTATCCGCCGAAGTTGGTGTTTTTTATTTGATTCTCTGGTTGTTTTTGCCACCAGATCTTCGCATGGTATTCAGTGTCTGATAGCGTAGCGTTCCACCAACAACGTAGTAATCGCTTGACTGCTCTGCGCCTCTCTTAACACGAAAATCCATTAGAGAGCTCGTAAGTCAGACGATAGATTATCAAATTGATCATTCGTTTCTCTATTTGAAGAAGATTTGAGACTCGGTCATTTCGGTACTGGATTCCTTGAGAAGTCAGGAGATCTTAAAGTTATGTATGAACCTCATCGCTATGATTTACATGAATGGAACGCCAGTGCGAAGCGTCACGAAAGCATAGGCAAGTTCAGAGTCGAAAAGGGCTTCCGAAAGTTGGACGCAATATCACAGAAGTATTCGCTACAGACGTAGAAGAAGTTTGCAAGACACTCCGTTGAAATCGGCAGCTTAACATAAATGGACTTACGCCACCTGGTGTTTGCGGACGACTTCTGATCCTCTTGAAGGCACGAAAAGAATTCAAAGCTTAGCTTCGCCAGCATGAAAATAAGAACGAAAATCCACCAGAAGAAGACTCTGGTCATGTTTAGCAAACATGTGACCGCGTGACTTCTTGTAGTCCACGAATTTAGGCTTGCAGAAAAGTGAAACTAACCTTGGACAGCACATTTCGGCAAGGAGGATCTACTGAGTAAAATAAACAAAGGAACAGAAATGACAGTGAGCGCTTTTGGATGATTGAAAATGTTCCTATGTTGGAAACTGCCCTTGTGCTTGCAACGGAATATATTCGATCGGAGTATGCTCCTAGTACTAACCTATAGGTGAGAAACGTGGACCATACGTCTGAAAGCTATTCATAACTGCAGACTACGCGACGCAGCATAGAAAGATGTCGGGAATAGTGAAAAAGATAGGAAGACGACTCACTTGGCAAGAGCTCAGACAAGAGTCTAGGATGTTGGTGTTCATGCGAAGAAGTTGCAATAGGCTGCACAGGTTGCGATCAGAATCGAGTTTCGGTATACCAGACAGACGTTGGTCTGGGTTCTAAGGGAGAGTAGGAGGCCCGTAAAAGGTCACAGATCAACAGAAGGATGAGCCTAGAACTTCGCTGAATGAAGATGGATCAAAATGGTGAATAACATAAGTTTATGGCACAGTCTTGAAGAGACATTCTTCCAGCAATGGATCGACAAAGGCTGATGATGATGATTGAATTATTCAGAAGATTAGAGAAATCCTTAGACTTTACCTGTCCGTCTCCGGTTTACTTCACTGATTAGTTTTTAGGATCCTTTTAAACGGTCTGTGGTTTTGCTGCATTTTATTTTTTTTGCCAGCAGTGGCGAAAGTTAACTTTTGTTGGTTCATAATGTGTTCTTTGCGTGTCGTCGTCTGCAAATGCCATGGGTGAATGTTTCAAGCGTTAGCCTGCTGTTAGACACCACAGAGTAGAGTAGTTTTGCGTCTGTACGCTACGCATGCTATAATACCATGGAGTCTTGACGTGCTTATAGAGACCCCATTGGCCTGTATGTACAGCGTGGTTCCATTATGCCGTACAAAGTTAAAGCACAGCTAATCAGCAAGTGATAGTGAGGAAGCAAATGAACAAACATGTAATTAAGTAAATATTTGTACATAACTATCAGACGAAACATAGTGGTGTTATTATTGTTTACAGAATAGATGTGTTGATCCTTCGAACAGACTGTTATTGTTCTGTGCTCAGATAGAGCTGTTTTGCCTCTCTCTGTACTGCAAGAGGTGAAACATCCATGAGTCATGGCTTGCTTAGCCGCTCACTTCCCACCAAGGCTCTAAATTAAGGGGACGGATTATTTACATTATGAACAATAAACTGTTATAAAGTTGCATATTTTTTACTCGGAAACAGTACGAACAGCGTCTTTAGGTAAATTTAATTTCCAGTTGGGGTGAGTAGTGATAGCTATGCATTGCGTTCGATTAAACAGCTGATTGATGCATGACATTTGCACGTTCGCTGTTGTCCAATCTTCGTCCCAGCGTTGTTTTGACAAATGTTTTTATTTGTGCCAGAGTGTAGTGTACAACGCAGCGTATTGTCGAGAAGAACGTCTGTTCAGTGAGATTGTAGTTCGATATCATTGATCGAACAAGAATTCGCCGCGCATGTCTTTCTAATTGCTGATGTCTGTTCGTGAGGAACGTGCCTGTTCACCCAACGTGAACGGTTGTAGTGCATTGGTTTTAATAGGTCAACTTTCATGTCTCATTCACGTTGTTTCCTAATGTTCATATTTGGGTGGCTCAGTCGGTAGAGTGCCGGAATCAACCGAGAAATTGCGTGTTATAACTCTTTCTCCTAAACGGTCACTCACCATTAATGAATTCGATTTAAATCAGCTGATAAGACTACTTAAGGGGAAAACGACATAGTGTGGAGGTGTGTGCTACGTAACTTTAGACACGCCATTAATAAAATAAGCAGTTCTGACTGGTGGCGGAGAAACGGAAACCGGATCTACAATAAATTCTATAACAGGTGGCCGCTGCTAATGACGCCCAGGATGGAAATGAAAGGAATACTGCCACGCGAACCGTTGCCAAGACTTTTTCGTTTTGTCATGTAAAATGCATGAGTACATACGCGTACGGCTTTCGGTAACAGACGTTAGATCAGGTTTATCCTTTGTTTGACGTGATATATCTCACCTACTAACTTCTGAAAATATTAATTTCAGCGAGAATTCAGTTCGATTCTTCAAGCTTCCTGATCAGCGGCATCTTTAGACGCGGCCATAGTGTAATCACTTTTTAACAGCAGAGGTTCTTGCAGATGTTGTATGTTTATGCAGGCCTAGGTTATAGTTATATTACTCGCTTTATCTTTAGACGGTTACTGCTGTAGAAGTGATGTCCTGAAAGTTGCCTTGTTTGCATCGTTTGTTTAAGTTCTTATGCTACTTTTCATTATTTTAGGCTCAAGCTCAAGAGTGTATTCTCGAGAAGTCCTTGATCGACACCAGAAAAAATTTGATCGTCGCCAAAATTGCGTTTGAAATCGCGGAATTGTATAGAAAATGTGCAGACGCAATGGATAGTCCAGCGATGGTCGAAACAGTTGGCGGTAGCCCATTCAAAGTGGGTAGCCATGCAGTAGCTTTTAAATGGAATTTTAACGATATTCAGCTTTCCCACCTCTCTTCCTGCCTTTTATTCTAATTGTCCATCTTAAAAGGTTTCCTAACACACGGACTCGCTGATGAGGCGATTGAGTCTAAATCTCTACCGGTTTCAAAATTCGGTAGCTGTTTCAAATATTTTACATTGAGTAGTCCCGTCCAAGATTGCCGTTTCTTTACCCTTCAGGAACTTGACGATAAAGGCCGGAAACGTTCAACAGTTCGAAAATACGGGGAATGCAAGGAGCACTAGTGATGCAACATCTATACTGACGTTAGTTCCCGATTACCATTTGTTGTGGCATTTATTTCAAGGCTGGAACCAATTTGAAAGGGAAATTGCATAAATTAAGATCCGTTAGTCACTGAAGGAGGCCAGTTGTTCGACGCGCGTGTAACGTTAAGTTCAGTCTCTGCGCGGTTATAAAACCTTAATGCTGTGGTGGCAACGGAGAACAACAGGCATTCCAAATGAAGCCTTCTCGACATCTTCAATGGAATCTTTAGGTGAACTAGTAACTGAAAGTCTTTCTGTTAAGCTAAAGCCACTGTTCTCCACATTCGGAATCCAAAAGCTGCCATGTGGTCATTTCTGGCAGTTCAGCGTCTTTTTAAGAACCATCTTCCAATACGCTGTCCAAAAAAGCAGGCCGATGCCGCTGATAGGTCGTGGATCCGCAAAATAACAGATTAGACTGAAAGTGAATGAACTGTTTCATGCTTATAGCGGCAAATGTACAACAGTCAATGGAGTATCCGATGTGGCTAGACGGAGTCCTTGCTACTCAGCTGACTAAGGATTATTGTGGTCATCCAGCATTTGGTCTATATATGCTATAAGCGATTGCCGCTCACGTTTCAACCATACAGTCCGTAACTGTAGCCTGCCGGAATCGGCGAATCCGCTGCAGGACGGATTTCTCGTGTCGGAAATAGTCTGCAATGGCTAAATGGCCTTTGAGGCGTTTTGTGTATTGCCGTTCATTAACTGATGTATTGCATGAAGCGGAAGATTTGATTGTGCCGCTCGCTCTTTTTTTAGAACTGGAAGAAATTTATGTTAATCAAATTATCGTATTACATGGCGATAACCCATCTGTATCGGGGTATGCAGTCAGATGAGGAAAGAAAAATGGGTGAACGGTTGACGTTCTACACCGCCGCGAAGACGAACATCGCGGACGCATCTAAAATGCTGCAGTCCATCGGCTCTGTTGACCAGACGTCGGCCGGCCAAGCCATTTCGTTCGTCCGTGACGTTGTCATTGCCAAGTAAGTATTTTGTTGACCTAAGTCATTCATCATGTGACATTTTGTCCAGATACGACAACGCCAAAAAGGAGAACGACTTTGTATACCATGAATTGACGCCGACTTTGGAGTCGATGCCTGTGTTGAAAGGTTTGCACGCCATTTGCATTCTGTTAATGCTGTTCGTTGTGATGCTGATGTTTTTTAGGGGCGTTGCTGGTCAAGCCCCTTGGCTTCGACACCCATGACAAGGACGTTTCTGGGCCAGAAATTTTTTCGCGATTGATTCCGTTAGAAATACACAATCTCTCGTCGTTATACAGGTTGGTTTGCCCTCTCCCCTCGAAGCCTTGTGCATGCGTAAAAGACAATAAAAAATTATTTTTCGAAAACAGTATCATAATACATTAATCAGATAAAACTAGCCAAGTGTGGCCGTAACTGCACTGCCGGTAAAATTTCTCCCCTCCTGTGTGTTTTGTATTGGGTCGGTTTTAACTCTATCCCGCAATTAGGATTTTCACTGTAACGCCCCGTTTCCTGGTTGGTAACTGTTTTGTGAAACACCAGTTCCTTATTTTATGTTCAACATAGTTTGATGCTTTTGAAGTGAGTGATCATCTTCATAAACGAGTCCTATGTACTGAATTTTTCAGCGAAGAGAAAGCAAAACTTTTGCGGGAAGTAACAGAAAAAGTGGAGAAAAAAGACCACGAGCTGAAGTAATACTGGCTGTCGTGTGTGATTATCGTTCGTTCATATCGTTATTTAGGGAGTTTTGTGCTGCGATTGACATCGAAGGATTTTTGAAGTCGCTTGAAACTGACGTGTCATTGCCTGAGCAGCTAGTTACGGCATGTGCTGCACTGAAAGCTGAACCGCAGGATGTTAGCAACTTTAAAAGTTCTCTAGAGAGTATGTCTCCCTGAGTTGACGATCATTCAGGATTTCAGGTTGCATTTTGTTTCAGAACTTGCTGACCGGTGCTCGTTCGTTGAATCGTCGTTACGGGAAATTGAGCAAGAGCTTGCGACTGGAAAAGCGACAATTTTTGGTCTAAAGGTTTGTTTTGAGGCTAAATTAGTTTTTATTCATTCGCGACTATGAATTTACCTTGGGAGAGACTAAAGCCAACCTTTTCCTAAAGTGCATACATAGGTTTAAAAGTAAACAATGGTAAAACAATTCTGGCCCTGAAACTTTTCTTGCGGTGCTCTCGAAATGTGAAAATGTTCCTTATCAACGCACAACATCGGTAGAAAATGGTCTCATGCTAAATATTTTATTATGCAGAAGAATTTGTTTTTAACTGTGAAACAGAACCAAATTTTAAATTTTCATGCGGATAAGCTTCTGAACTGTAAATAGCTGCTGTAGATTGAAAGTTAAGATTACGAGCCACTGTCTCGTTCATTTTTAAAGCCCACTCTTCTTTTCGGATGGCGGAAGCAGTTGCTTCCGGTGGCATATCCAATGGTTCAAATCCGTCGATAAGGACATGCTTGTTAGTTTCTGTTCCAATGCAGGGCAGAACCATTTAGTACGCCTTTCCTGTGGCATTCTAATCACATGTCCAGGCCAGTTGTGTTGTCGTGATCTTGAGAAAGATCGATCACAGTCGAGCATATCTCGAACACACGTATTTGGAAATTTTTCATACCGGCAATCCTGGTAAGAAACTAGTTTCTTTCGCCTGTATCAGGATCTCATTTATCCCTCATTATTCCTCACTCGTGACCATTGGCAAGGATAGTTTGTAGATCGCTTCACTTTACTATTCAGTTCTTTCCTTATCACGAAATGCTGGTTTAGCTGCTGCGTTGCAGCGCTCACCTAGCTGATCTTCGTGACTTTTTCCACGTCTTGTGTCATCATTCGATGAACCTTTCCAGAGATACACAAAATTTATTTGCCTGCTTTAGTTTCATTCGACGTACTTGAATGACGTACTAAGTAGACTTTCTCGAAGGTACAGACGCCTCAGTTCTGTTCAGACTGATTTTCATTCCAACCCCATATCTTGCAGCAGCGAAACGATCAAGTGTATGATGAACGTCCTCATTGGAGGTGGCGAACATTAAAATTTGATCTGAGAAAACAAAACCGCTGTTCCCCAACTGATGTTTTCGGCGCATGGACTGTGCCTACCGATATGCAATTCATAAAAAGGAGACCGCACACAGCCTTTGTGGGAACCAACGGGAACCAACGCACACCTGAAATGCATTATATTCTTGTCATTAATCAGTGCATATATCTATGAGTATCCTTTTGAAGATTTGATGTGGTCCTTCTCCGCTATCATTCACCCCATATTCTTGCAGCATTCTCAATAGCTTCGACCAATAGACTGTTTTACGTTTCTTCTAGATCTGTGAAGCAGGCAGGAAGCTCCTTTGCATACTCTTAACATTTTTCGCAGTCGTGGCATTGAACAGAGATCTGCTCTACGACGCTGCCACCAATGCGAAAGCCGCAGTCCTCGTCCTTAATCCTCTTCCTTATCATTTCTCAGCATCTCCGTTTCCAGCATCTTAAGTAGATTTTATCAGGTGGTTTGAGTAGACAGATACTCCAGCAGCTACCTTCTACCGATCCATGAGCTATACATGAGAAGATGCAAGACGATGTTAGTGTCTTGCCACGTAAGGTTTTAAGAACGAAGAGCTCACCTTTAATAAAATCTTTTACTATCATTTAAATATGTTTATTTTCAATGAAGTGTCAGTTTCACTGCTCAGATGACATTCGTGAATTTGTCCTATTTCATAAATATATACAAAGATGATGATAA
>UZAM01007986.1:2869-15804 GCA_900618415.1 Soboliphyme baturini
GGTAGCCGGAATGGCCGTAGACTGAACATCTTCGCTAACCGAATCTTCACGAGATGTCGGTGGAGTGGGCATATTTGCTGCACTGTTGCCCGCTTGATTTTCAGCCGGTTCAGCGGCTGCGGAGGTGGGGGCACCTGGCACCTGACTGCTCACTTCCTCCTTACTGTCCTTGTCCTTTGCAGCTTCTGCTGCCTCCCTTTTCTTACGTTCTTCTTCGGCCATCGCTTTGCGCTTCTCTTTACGAGCTTCAAACTCGACTTCTCTGTACTTTTTCAGTTCGGCGAGTATTGCGGGAGATATCGCTAAAAAGGACCATGATTTAAAACGCAGAAGCTTAAAACTAATAATCAATAAAACTTGGCATAGCAGTCAAAATGTTTATGCGACTGTCAGTGGGAACAACGCTTTTTTGTAAACTTGGAATCATCCAGATTTTACGAAATTCAAATTGCTGTTATCCTTTCGAATTTCGAAGAAACCTGGTTTTACTCAAATTTTTTTGAAGAGCATGTCACACAGTATAGTACGATCTTTCGAACCATAACAACCACTTAGCTGTTCTGCGTTATAGTAATTTAGTAATCAAAATATTTACGTATATTTGAATAAAAAAGATCGAGAAGAAAATCTATCCCAGCGATGGCTGGTGCGTACGACTCACCTGCGACAAGAAGATGCACCGAAACACCGTCGGTAAAGCGGCATTCATCGTCCCATCGGCTGTACGCGTGAGGCACGCACGCAAATATGCCGAGCCGGTTCATCAAACTGGAGTCAAGTTCTTCCTGAAGCACATGAGCCGACTGATCGCGAAAGTGAACGATCTGGTGCGAGAGAGGACGCACCGAGAACATGTCGTTGTCGTTAGCTTCGATGATCGCCAAACGGTCGAACGGGGATCCAGCAGCTCCGCCGTTACCGGCGCTTGCAGTGGCTCCAGCGCCGTTGAACGCGGCGGTAGCCAGAGGTGTCAGTGGCTGCAGGTTCCGAAACAGATCAGCGTCCTGAGCAACGGTCCCACCAACGCCACTGCCACTGGTAGGGTCAAAATGTAAGAATCGATGCAACATACGAGGCGTGTTCAGACTGTCGGTAGGCGTCATACGCAATCTTACGGACCGTTGGCGATGGAGCACGTTCGTGAACGACCTTCCGGGGTGGTTGGTAAACTGGAACCTCATCGTACGCGCCGTGCCGCCTTCGTTGCGCAAGGCAATAGTCGGTAGGTTCACCGGTCCGTTGGACGGTACAGCCGGTGAATCGCTGTGTCGCATGAGCAAAGGGTGCGTTGTCGCGACTGCTTAAAAACATGAGACATAATATTGTCATCAACGTGACGACAACAAAAAAAGAAAAACAAGTACCGGTAGACGATGCGGGCGCAGTCGATGTTGTAGCAGGTCGCGTACTGGCAGCTAAGAACTCTTCAACATCTGGTATGCTTAGCCCGCTTCCCCCTTGAGTTCTCACTAAAATCGTTTAATTAATAGAGATGGGCCAAAGATCGGGCAAACACTAAAATCTGACCATATACTGCAGTTTCAAAATCACGGTTCGGAGTAGATAACGCCGACAGCGCATCCCTCAGGACTTCAAACAGTTCAGCCGCTACGTCATTTGCAGCGTGCACCTGAAACTGAACATCCGGTTCCTCATCCAGTGCCTACAACGAAGAACACTGTCGATAAACATGGACGGGTGGCGTAGGTAAACAATAACCTCTTCCTCGTCCTCGACTTCTTCGTTATCCCCACCTCGAACAACCTCCTCTTCGAGGTCTTCATAATCTTCTGAAGAATTATCGTCCTGCTCGCTTCCAGCTTCATTTCCTTCGTCTGTTCCATCGTCGGTTTCGTCGTCGCCAGTTGCAGACGCAGCGTCAGCTTCAGATGAGGTGCCTGAGGATATCTCCATCACTAAACGGTACACATAGCAGGACAGTTAAAGCCTGCTGATCTTCTTAAATCAGGATTTTTAACTTTTTTCTCACGACGCACTCTTAGATGCTTAAACTACCTTGATACCTCAATAATTTTTTCTAATTCACATTAATAAGGACACAGACGAAAAAAACGATGAGAAAATATAAAATATACATTTAAGTTCTTGCTAAGTGAGACTCCGTAGTTTGTTGTTCGCCCAGGTTAAGGCTTACAAACATAACTTTTGTTCAGCTGATCACTGTGCAATCATGCATGAGACGTGAAGCTCAAAATACAGAATATACGTGTACTAATAACTGTCATGAACATCTGGATCATTAAGAACATAGATCACTCGACTGCATAACAAAATTAATCAAGCAGTAACGTCAAAAAGCAGAAAGGCTGCTGAACGCTGCTGGAGAATCAACTAAGGAAATTACACAATGAGCAGCTCTCAAACAAATACTTTAAAACTTTGCTGATGAAAAGCAAATACGACTATTACAAGCACAATGTAAACTAAAACGAAGCAAAACCTTAAAACTAAAAACTAAGTTGTGACTAATTCCCTGATGATGGCATCCGTGCCGCAAGCCGAGATACTCATAAAATGAGTATCTTGTGCCGTGCCTTAAGACATTTGCACTGAACAAGTGCAGAAATTTAAAACTATACAACTCTGACAATCCAGCTAACCTTCATTATCCTCTTCGCGTTCGTCGTAATTTAGGTGACCTGTGAGATCCAGAAGTGCGCCGTTTAGTTCACTCAAGTTTGTTAAGACGGCAATCGAATCCAGTGCTTGCGAAACGCTTTCGGTGACATTTGCTTCCTAAAGAATACCTCAATTTTTATTTACTTTAACGCAACAGTAAAATCAAGATTATTACTGTCGCCAACGCCATCAACTTAATCACAATCATTTGTGATGAATACGATCAATTCGGCGATGGTCAAAACTACGACTACTATTTACAGTAGTAAATAGGTCAATCAAAATTATTTTCATCGCTATAGTGATTGTGATGAATAGAGTGAAAAGAGGAGCAATTACTGCAGTTATGAACATAATCTACAACACTTTTATTATGGTCAGCAGTCTCATTAAACCTACTAGAAATATAATGAAGATCACAACGATGGCAGAAACGATCAACATTATCTTCACTATCATCATCACTGTGATAATCAATATAGCAATTATCATCAGGGCAGTTAATGTCATCATTAAGACACTGATAATCATGTGTGAAAAAATGCTAGAAGTATCAACCACCACTACCAGATGATGAAAACAATCATGACGCTAGTGAGCAATGTTATCATCCCAATGTTCATCACCACTTCACATTGATGACGGTGATTATAACCATCACGGTGAACAAAAATTTATAACGATTAACGAAATGCAGAAAAATTAAAATTTCAAAGACTACGCTAAAGTTATCCACCTAAAATTACAGTATTGATTATGATCTGCGAGATTTGAATACAATTACCGATGACAGGAACCGTTTAAGATGCTATCGATGCGAACGACAAACAACATGCCCGTCGCCATAGTTTTCATTAAATTCTTCAAGAAAACCATAAAGACCATAAATATTACTTTCTCCACTTAATTCCACGTATGCGAGAGTAAAAATGACTACGAAAACTATGAAGGTCATAAGGTTGTTAATTCATAACAAACATTACGAGCATAATTACCGCGATAATCTGATTATGTTTATAACGACAACAACAAACTCCTTATGATCACAATCATGACAATTCGAATAACAAAATCTTCGTCACTATCATTGCGAGGATCACGACGACGATACTTACTGTGACAAGCAACATTACCATGATCATTATCAATACTATCATGTCTTTGATGAATAAGATCACTAAGACGATAATAATCACTATGAATGACATTATCATAATGCGCTGCATGGCATCACAATGACGTTCCTGTAGAAGAATAAGGTAACTATGATTTCAATAAACACCACTGCTTACCGTCATGGTTGATACAAAAACAATAGTGATCGTGATCATAACGAGCAAGTGATACCAACAAGATTTCCTGGATCACGAAAATGAAAAATGTCAAAGGTAATCATAATATATTAATGATGATGACATTAGCACTATCAAAACCAAAGCCATGGCCATGCCTTTGACTATGACTGCGACAGTGATAACATCCTTCGTCATAATATCACAAGAGCAATGAAGACTACGATGAAGAACATAATTATGAAGGGCATTATCAACATTGTGGTCAAGGACAAAATAATCACAACGATGATGACTACGAAAATGATGGCATCTTTAACCATAGAGGCTTTCGTGACTGCTTTCAGTATCAGAGATTTTAATATTACAAAATTTGGCTGAAAAATTTAGACATAGTACTAATCTTGATCTCACCATGGCAACAACTGTAGCACTGTGGCAGGCTAAGAGCCTTCGAACCTTCAGTGCACTTGAGATGACTTTTCCCATTCTCTCGTATGTCAAAACACCATTTTTAAGATCCGATTTCAAGATCCTCAAACAACAGAATTTAGCCACTGAGTTATGTCCTTCGACCAAACTGAAACTACGTATGCAACGCCACCTAAGCCCTGTCAGCGATCCAACTAACGTCCTAAACAACAGCCTACACCCAAGTCAAAACTCACAGTAAGCAAAGACGTAAGCCACAAGATCTATGTAAATCAGTTAAGCTCTTACTCTCTAAAGAAGTTATTTCACAAGTTTGAATAGCGGCTTTGGTGAAACCACGAGTCTGATCGATAACATCGCCTGATCATGTTCCATATTCAGAGTCACAGTTTGTAGCTTAACTTTCAGACGAACTGAATTACTTTCCTGAGGTAGTGAGAGGAGCTACCTTGGTTGAAAAAATTCCAGTCAGTCACCACAAACATCCGTTCTTGAAAAAACATGATAAAGTGCTTCTCCTTTGAATGAGCTTGAGAGAAGAAAAACTGAGCTGATATCCGCCACAGTACAAGGGGGTCTGCATCTCAAATGGACTGCTGAACAATCGCTTGCCATAAAAACTCATGAAAGTAAAAAGTTCGAGAAACTTTCGTCGGTAACACGCTCAAAAATTGGATGAAAGGAAGACTAAATTACCACTAACCAGTATCACTTCGTGCAGTTATGCTTCTTTTTTCTTCAACCTCTCACTAGCTGCAAAGTCCTACTCATTCTCATTATATTCCGAACTTCGATCTGTTAACTCGTTTCACACTCGTTCATTCATAGAACTTAAGTCCTTCAGGCAGTTTTCTCACTTAACTTACCGCATTCGTATTATCAGACTGTTGTGGAGTTTCCTGCGCTGTACTGTCTATCATGGCCGTCGCTGGAAGTTCATCCGTATGACTTTCGTTGGATGGGGCGGGTCCCAGTCTAGAGGGGCCGACATCAGCTACCGCAGAGCGCCCCTTGTTTCGCTGACCGGTGCCGGAATTGTTCGGAAAGTTGACCAGTCGTGCCAGTTCTTCGAGCGATTTCAGCAACGTATTGAAGGTTCCGACAGTCAACGGGTGAGAAAGAGTGAGGAAGTGAGGAATGCGTGCCAAATCTAGAGCGATCCTCTTCTTAATAAACCATTTAACGATGTTGTTCGCCATGAGGGAATTCGCAGATTTGCCTCCAGCTGACGTTGACAACGGAAGCTCCAGGTTCGGACACGAGTCTTTCATGAGCGACACTAGCGAAATAACGGAACACAACCTCTTGTATTTATCCTAAACAAATGAAGGTTATTGGAGGGCAATTTAAATTTCAAAAAAAAATATATTGAAGAAATACCGGAGATTCTGGCAAATTCAACAAGCGCTGAAGGGCGAGTTTATACTCTAAAACTAACACCATCTGCGCTTCTTCGCACGAGTTCGCAGCTGCCAACGTAGCGATTACAACTTTCACTGCCGACGGACAATTGGCATCGCCGACGGTCTGATTTTCAGGCAACATTTTATCGAACATGAATGCAAGTGCCGAGCATTCCTTAAAGACGGCAAAACAGTGCAAATGGAAGAAAAATCTTTATATAACGCCTCACGTCGTCAATCAAAGAACTGCTCTTAGCAGGATAACGGTAGCGAACGACAAACAAGGCAACGCCAGAGTAGCTGCGAATGAGTTCGGCAATGAGAGTCAGCACAAACGACTTGTGAATAAGTGGCTGATCGGAAACTTCGTCTTGCACATCTGGCACCAGTGGCTGACTCTGGGATGGTTCCGTGGCAGTCTAAATACTAACTGTAAGCATGAGCAAAATTGTGAAACAAAGAGAACACCGCTACTCAAGAAAATACTACATAATAGCTACTGAAATGAGGGATTTAGCATTTGATTCCAATTCATGATTCCCCAAGTTTCATCCATTTGAGAAGGAAACGCAACTAACGGGAAGGAAGGGAAGGAAGCAAAGGACTGAAACCACGAATGCTACATGATGCGGACGATTCCTTCATGAATAAACACTTGACTGATGGCATCGAAACTGAGATTGGTGCGGCGCCATAGGCTCAACGAAAGAAGAATGTAACAGTCAGGAAAGGGGAAGGAGACCAAAGTCTCTGAGGGAGTAAACTTTCAGTTCTGCCTCCTGTTTTCATTCATAAATTGCTGTCTGGAAACGATAATACAATGTATATGGAAAATAAACGCCATTAATAAACTTCTGTAGCCTAATCCTCAAAACTCTTTGAGAGCCTGTCCTTCGCTGATACCGTATCAAGAAAGTTTCAAACAGGTCCAAGTTTGTGACGCTAACACAAAATGAGTAATTCAAGAACAAACAGACCTCCTTGCTTGAAATCACGTCTTGCACTTTATTTTCGTTCTCAGAGCCAGCGGCAAGATCTAAACAGATCGTTCATGTTTCAGAAATTCAGTCATAGAAAAAATATAAACAAATGTGTACTATCGCTTTCACGTTGTACAGGTTGTATTTTACGCAATGGCTCCACCAAATAGTCCAGCAATACCGCTAACAACTCCTTCGCAGACGGTGTTAATGTAGGAGCAGGGCTAATCATAGTCGAGCCCTCGACCCGCAATTCCATCGAAGCCTCAGAGTCTCGAAGACTTTCCTCGTCGTCATCGCCTAAACGTGGGAATCGCATTTTAAACTATGTCATTGATGACGCGAAATAACACCGCGTACTTGAAACTGGAGGGGGCACAGTGATACGCAGGATGCGCGTTGCCACGTCAACAAAGCAGCTAGACTGGCGACATGCGACCGGTCCCAACATACGCATGACCTGATAGAAGTCTTGCGGGCTACGCTGCCGAAATGTCGATGACCAACACTGAACGACACCTCTGATGACCTAAAAGCAAATCGTGACCTATTTTAATTTAAAATTAATGCAATGAAAAACGAGTCATGCTTGATAATTAAAAATAAAACAAATGGTGGCTTGCAATTTGCATTTCAAATTGAAATCCATTAATGGAGTAAACTGGTAGGAGCCACCAACGCAGAGAGAATGACATGAACTGGAATGTCTTCTGTTTCAGAGGATAATTCGTTCTCGCAAATAAAACAGTTGTCATACGCGATATCACAAAAACAATTTTTAGAGTTGACGTTTCTGGTGCGAAAGCATTAGGTACTTAATTAAATGCGGGATGCAGCTTTATCAACCTGATAAACCTACGGTTTACTTCTGGCAGAGGATAATACACACTACCATATATGCATAGCATATCGTGAAAATTACCAGCCCATTTCGATCCACTGCTGGACGAAGGACTCTGCAGGACTCTGCCAAAAGCTTCTATTTTCCTCATACCTACCCATCTTGAACTTCTTTAGGCCATCCTGCCAGCGATTTGGAGCTATTAATAAGGGACGTTTACTCTCTCTTAGAACCCAATCTAGGTTATATCTCTATAGTTCAGAAATGCTCGGTTCTTTGTGCAACTGTTCACTGCCCGATCGACTTCTTTACTTGGACAATGACTTCGCAGACTTAGGTTTTTGCCCGTTCGTTTTTATTCTTGTCTGCTATTCCCAACATACACCTTCCCATGTTGCACTGCATAGGCTGTCGTTTACGAATGGCCTTTGGGCTAAGGGGCAAGTTTGGCATCCATAATTAGTCCAAATTTTCGTTTTAGCGGCTATCTGGCATTTCATTCTCTGGTTGGTGAAATATGATTCTAATGAATATACCGATTCAGTCAGGTGACAGTATCAGCTGAGTGAAGGAATGAGTATCAGTCGTTCTGAATATCTGCAAGTCTGACGAGTCAGTAACCCCAAACATGAGTTTTCGGTGTTACATTTTAGTTATAATTTTAGTTATTCGATATATATATATCGAAAATTTGGCAACAACCTCATTCCAAGCTAGTGCTGAGAAACAACTATTATCTCAGAAATCCCTGATCATGTTTTAAAAAACAGAAATCAGGTGACAACAACAATGTTGCTTTCCAGGCAGTTCTCAGGTGAGCAGACGCAAAAGGCACCTTCAGTCATTCAGGAAGTCAGTTTAAGATACCGCTTTTCTTTCCGTGTAGCGGGGACAACGCAGTTAGAACATGTTGAAACGTCGACATTCTTGCATCAGTGCCCGGGAATCAGTAGAAAACATCCCGAATCCTTGGTCACTCGTTGCTTACTACCGCACGTTCTGAGAGTCTCGTCGCTGTGGATGGAGCAAGGGAATGCAGCATTTTGTTCGCATTTAGAATCATTTGAAAAACATCGCCAACACAATGAGGTTACGCGAATTTTCAACCATGAGAAGCACTGACTAAATTCCAAGGGTTCAGCAGATCGCATTTTGCTGAAGTGCATATGCCGCGTGATTTTTCTCAGAAAGCCTATTTTTGACTGCTTTTGACTGAGGTAATGTGTCTTGCCAATTTCCGTGATTTATCATCATAAGTTGGCGTACTTCTACTTAACACAGCTTCGTCTTCAAGATCAATCCGCAGTTGATTATTTCGATTAAGTATATCTCACAGGAAATTGCGGTAGGCATTCTTCGATACTGACGTTTATCTCGCTTATCCTTCTAATGCTCATAAACATTGCGCAGAGGCACTTGAACTTCACCTGTTTAAGTGACTTATTGACTGCAGAGAATATCAGGTAGGAAGTCGAGAAAGCACTATCAACTGATTAAGTCTTTAGTCTTATGCCAATCACATCAAACCCGCGGCGAGTATGAGATTATACTCGAATTTCAAAATCACTTTACGAAAATTGAATTCTCAACTGCCTCACTTACAGACTTTGTCTATCATATTTTTCGTTCGCTGTGTCATCACTGGGATCTTATTAAAAGTATTTTTACATTGTTTTTTTCATCTCCCCCTTTCCCACCTTTAGCTCTAGTTCTCGTCGTTTAATTTTAATCTCAACGCTTATTGAGAACACTGTACTATTTCAAACGTTACACAAAAAACAGAAGACCAAGCTAATACCTTCTCCATGGTGTACTTCAGCATAGTTTGATCTTCAACTATGTGTCGTGTGAGAATTGCGAGCACCTTCGACATGCCAGGGAAAGCATGGCGTTGCGTTTGCTTCAACAGAGACTGAAGGCCTCCCGCATAGAAGAACGCCAGCGCGAGCTCGTGTGAACGCGTCAGACGCAGACACAATCGCATGGCCGCGTTCACGCAATCGGCATCGACTGGGACGTCAGCCAATGCAACGCAAGCGTTGACGATCTCTGGGGACAGATCGCCCAGCGGCTTAACTTCTTCGCTGTCCGAAGGAACAGATAACAATTCGACGCTTCCTGAAAATATACCGTAGAATGAAATAAAAAATCACCACCGCATTTGTCTCACCTTCGGACTGAGGCTGTACGCTCACATTCGAAGAACTCGGGGCTGACTCCTCCGCCAATGTCATGTATATTACGGGTCTTTGAAAGCCAGTTTCCAAATTAACCTAAAAATGCATCGACCGGTCTTTTCGCTAACTTTCGCAAACCAGCACAAATGTTCAGACTCAGCAAACAAACGTTATAACTTGATCAATCCTTATTATGCCTCAGTACCAAATCGAACCAACGACATATTTTCAGTGAAATTCTAAGTTCACAGACATTCTTAAGAGCACTAGATAAGCCGAAGGCAACTGAAAGACCTTAAGAAACAAAATGGGATTTTTGAAAGAACTTCGTATAAGCCGTCATCCCTATTTCAACCCCAGCTGTACAAAACCCACATATTATGTCTTTAAGTACAGTATATGGTAAGATACAACATCTGTTGAGAAAAAATATCTTTCAGTATCGACAAAGCTTTCGTATTTGTTGCATCTGTAAATAAAAGTATGACAAATTATAGCTGAGTGAAATGTAGGAAACAGATTATCTGTAACACCTTTGTGGAGTACACATTTTAAGCACAATTATGAAAACTATGAAACCGTGTAAACAATTTAAATAGTTCTAAAATTTTAATGACAAAGTAATCTCCTGTTGAAGTGAGAACCAATGGCACTGCAGGCGCTGGTTGCAGTAGATTGAAAAGGTGGCTGAAAGCCGCTAAATCGTGATAATTGTCTGCGTGACCAGAGTGCACCAAGTCTCTGAATCCGTTGGACGGGCTGAAGGCTTGGGAGACGCTGACAACAGCTCACGAGGGTTGGCACTCCGAATGGCCCGCCAAACAATCATTCACCAAAAAACGCTAGGAAAAAATAAGAGCGCAGACTTGCGATGTCGCGTCGACAAGAGCCATTGATAAGCGATAAAAAATTAAAATCACTGCTAAAATAATAACAGGATCAAAATGCTCATTAATGACGCATGAACGTCTCTATGGAAATGGTCATCACGTTCAAATTTCACAATGCTGACGCATGGCCAGAAATATATCTTGTCCTGGAACCGTTTTGTTGGATGCCTTTCAAGCTGCCCCGCGTGTGATTATATCACTTAATGCTAGTAGCGTTTGGTTTCTATGTAAGCTGCTTTATTCATGACACACATACCTGCATCATGGTAGAAAAATCGATCATGTAACGCCGGCGATGAATTGTGAATCGAACCGTTTTAGCAGTACTTTTGTATGCTTCGGTGATGCGATCATTAACTAACGACGTGAAATCCATCCAGCGACGGTCCCAGTACTTCCAACGCAGTTTTTGTGTCTAAATGATGATAGGTAGAAAAAACATGCCCGTGATAGCGGATGACAATGATTTTGCAATTACTGGCCGCAACGACTTGGTCTTTAACCACATGGTCGCCTCGCGTTCGTAAATCTCGAACAACACGAGCAAAGGGCTGAGCCACTTTGGCGTGTCTACTCCTTTAACACAGGTGACACGACTTTGCGTCAGAAAGCGACTGGTCTGAAGCAACAGCCTGGTCAACGGCGAAATGATATGTTGTCGGAATATCTGCGCTGTGCATTTCGACTTGAACTCCTACAAACGTAATGACCAAATTAATTGAGTAGGCAAAACTCGCAGTCTAACGAAGAAAATAACTAAACCTCGAAAATCAAGCAGAGCAAATGCAAACGTGGAGCCAATATCTTCGACTCTGGAAGACAATTTAGAGACAAAGATTTATCGCGATTCGGGTCTCGTACCATCTCGTACAGAGTAGAACTCAACGCTGAAATCTATAACATTCGCTGTGGCGTTAGTAAGAAGAAAGACAGGAACAACGGTAATGAAGCGAAGTCACCTCTACGCACAATCTCTGCACAACGTTATTCACCCATCCCATCGCAAGTTGGTCAGACGCCACTGACACCAGGTCAGCGACACGATATACGAGTTCGCGCGACGAGTCAATAAGAACGAACAGCTGAGGATAGACCGAGTTTTCAAGGAACGGCCTGAGAGCGTCATTAGAGTTTGTAGCATCGGATTCGCTGGCACCGTCGGCTGAAACTGCGGTCGTCAGTGAATCGAGTTTGAAGGATGTACGTGATTGTGACTCACTCTGAGGCTCCTCTGTTATCGCTGGAAGCTGCTGCTCCTTGAAAATACCATACACATAAGCGATGACGCAACACACATAAGCTTACCTCGTTTCCAGACAATGAAAGGGCCAGCGCCTGCTGAATCTGTTCGTTGATCTCATCGAGAAAACCCTTAAAGAAAGTCAAATTTGGTAAATCCAGAAATTAGTTAAACAAAAGTTAATATTTACAAAGCTGATAGATCTTTAACAAAAATTGACGTATTTATTGCTTTAACGTGGTGATTACAGGTAGTAAGTTGAAAATTGCGGAGATGCGTCTACCTGAGGGGTGGCCAAAGACAGGCAATACTCGGCTGCTTGATCGACATTCGTGGTGTTCATCAGAGCGTCGACAGCAAGGTCGCGCGAGAATCCCATGTCCATCAACTTTAAAGGATGTATTAGCTTTGCGTGTACTACGGCGCAGTCTAGCGTGTTACCTGCTGAAGGTGCTGCGGGTTCACCTGTTCCAGTTCGCGTTTCTCCTCTTCCAAATCTTTTTTTGCCGGTCCCACGGTGACTTTTGCAAGCTCCGTCTATAAACGCGTTCAGCAGCGTGGTCATTTCAAAAGCTCATGTCGCATTACCTTGACTAGGTTTTCGTCGTAAACTATGTTGCACAGTACCGTGAGCAGATATTCGAGAAGTGAGTTATCGATACCCTTGAACTGTCGTCGAACGAGTTCAGACCAGAGAGTGGAAATAAGAGGTAAGGTTTTCTGAAAAGGTAGTGGTTATTAGACACGTTCATACAGCAAGTGAACATTAAATGACAAAATTATCTGAAGGCTCTGAAAATCGTATAAGCCACTGTTTTTCAAATTCCTTAATGCTAGATGTCCGCAATGAAAAAAAACATTCTGACTTAATGAAAGGCATTAAAAGAAAAAGTAGGTACAAACACTAATTCGAACGTTAAATCTAGCAAGTAGTTCATTTGAATTTATTAGCATATTTAGATTAGGCAGTAGTTTAACTGAAAAAGGCAACATAGGCACAACGTCATGTTTAAACTCGGTTGGGTCGTGAGCTTGGACCG
>UZAM01007988.1:3276-13578 GCA_900618415.1 Soboliphyme baturini
GCTTGTCTCTGTCAGGGTCTGAATTGAAATGGTTTTGATCCGTCGAACCACCCTCTATTCCATGCTTAGGCTCAACCCGTTGAGACAAGATACTCTTATCAAAAACCAGTGCGCACTTTGAGGAGAATCGACTTCGGTGGTTGGTCAGACATAATTCATTGAACAATTAATTCGTCTGAAGGAACCAGAAATTAGGGACATTATATCAACGAAAAATGTTTCACTTAGACGATATATCGGCGTATTTGACAGAAACACGGTATCTTCAATTGTAGATTTTGAATGCGATAATTTTATTGAACAGTCAATCTTTGTTCTTTATCGTTAATTTTAGTCTCATAACATTTTTTCATATGTTATTGAAACTTTTTTCCAGGCACATAATGAGGCAATTGTTTGAAGCAGTCGACGAAATTCACAGCAAAAATATCGTGCATCGTGATTTGAAAGTAAATCAAAAATTTCTCGTATATCGGTATTTACGTAGTTTTTTAACCTCTCTAGCCGGAAAATATATTAATGGTGGACGACGATACAATCAAAGTTACCGATTTTGGCTTCGCTTACTGCCTCAAACCACAGGAAAAGTTGTTTGGTATATTTTTTATATATTCACTTCTGTGTGGCTTTATAAGTACATAAGAACTCTATTAATTCCAGGTGCAAAATGTTATCGTTGCAGAATGTTTGAGGCTGTAATAATAAATTCATATATCTCCGCTAAAGTGAATCATAAAGTATGAAGATATTAAAATAATAAATCAGAAGATGGACTGTGTTGTTTTACGTTAGCAGTCATACTGCAGTACATATTGAGCAGATGCAAAAATGACTCAGGTACTGATTCTCACTCCTGTTGACTTCTCGACCTGTAGTTTACGGGTCTTCTTCACAGTATAGCTAATGGTCTTCGGTTGGTACTTATGCTGTCTTCTGAGATAGCAGGCTGGCGTGGAAGCGCCTTATTATTTAATTTACATTTAGAAGAACGATTTTTTGATAAACCTTCTGGGAACAACGTTAACTGAGTTTCTTCTTGATCCCGCATACAGAAAAGTTCGGCTTACAGCGTGCTGCTGTACTTAGGTGGTTCAGTGTTAATGATGAAGTTTTCGGTTTCTCATTCATATCTATACAAAGATGGTATGATAGGAAATTTTTGATTTCGGGCCCATTGCTTTAGTTATAAAGAATTTTTCTGATCTACGATCAAGTCCTTGTGCGGCGGGGATACTGCCGATGTAATAGCGAAACGCGTCGGCATTGAAAGCTATACTGTCAGCAAATTCGCTACATTTATACCATGTTAACAATAAAAATGGTAAGGAGCACTTTTGGAAGATAAAAAAATGTTTTTTACGGAAAGTTGCCCTTCTGCTGCAAACAAAATTTTTTCCATCAGTGTCTGCTCCCAGTGCTAGCCTATGGGGGCGAAATCTGGACACTAAGCCTGAAAGCTGTTCATAAACTGCATATTACACAACACAGTATGGAAAGGTGCATGTTGGGACAAGAAGAAAAGATGGGAGAACGAATGAATGGATAAGAACGTATGCAAGAGTCTGCGATGTCGTTGCCCAAGTGAAGAAGTTAAAGTGGCAATGGGTGGACCTGTTGCAAGAAGCATTGTTTATCGCTGGGCCAGTAAGACATTAAAATGGATTTCAAAAGAAGGTCAGCGACCGGTAGGAATGCCTCCAGTTCGATGTCAGGATCAGCTGAAGAAATTCGTTGTATCAAGATGGATAAAACGAGCAGAAAATAGAATTCCTTGTCAAGGTCTTGGAGAGGCCTTCCTGCAGCAGTGGATTGAAAAAGATAACTGATTATGGTAATCATTTTAGCGTTGGATTTTAGCATATCATTTTTCCGTTGGACACCGGTAGAAACAGTGCTCTACCGTCCTTTTATCTGCGTTTGTAGTTGGCTCAGTCGATTGGTAATGAAAGTCGAAGTTGGAAGATAAAGGATTGAAATCCTTACTGAGTCGTTTGCTTTTCTACTACAAGTAAATGAATTCTGGTATTGAATTATCTGTTTGTCTGAAATAGATATATGGGCACTGTTGTGTAGCAAAAATACGAGAATATGTGGTGTAGGAACCGCGTAGCCGTAAATGGCATCA
This sequence comes from Soboliphyme baturini, assembly GCA_900618415.1. Lineage (NCBI taxonomy): Eukaryota > Metazoa > Nematoda > Enoplea > Dioctophymatida > Soboliphymatidae > Soboliphyme > Soboliphyme baturini. The sequence goes on from UZAM01007988.1 coordinate 5,402, forward strand.
TAACTAAGATTAGTTCCACTGTAGACTCTATGGAAAAGGGTTATTACAAATACGCTCATCTTATTATTGTCATGTTAGGCGGCCATTTTTATGATTTGTATCAGATCTTTAATGCTGCCATGATAACTAATGGATGCACTGTAATGAACTTGGCTTCGTATGCAATCTTGTAATTTGATCGTTGCCGTCTTTTATGACATGAATGTAAGGTTCTATTTAGGGGGCCAACTAATTCCGACTACTGAACTGCTTCTCATATAAAGTGTGATCTAAATTATGACAAAATTGCATGACGCTGATGAATTTAGATTTGTGCGGAACGCCAGGATACCTGGCACCGGAAGTGTTGAAAACAAGCATGTATGAAGATGAACGCGGCTATGGCTTAGAAGTTGACCTTTGGGCCTGCGGAGTTATTATGTACACGCTGTAGGTGATAACTTTAATATTTTGTCTATTAATGTTTCCGTGTTTTGTGCCACCACAATTTACCTACGTCTCGTTAAATTGTCCAAATCACTACATTTCTGTGTTGGTAAAGTGTGCTCCGTGAGGCGCTGTCATCCACCGTTTAGAGAAAATGCTCCTCCTTGCCTTCTTGATCCTAGTTTTCCCGCCGGTATTTGTACTTTGCGGTGACAGTATCCTTCAGATAGCCAGATTTGTTTAAAAGACACTCAGAGAAATACCGGTTACGTTATTCTGTCACGGGTCCATTCAGCTGTTTCAGGGTTCATTGCGACCAACCATGGCTACTTGAAATTAGAAAATAGGCAGAATGTATTCAATTGCATTGTAGACAGACATGCAATACCTTGTTCAGTGCATGAGAAGCATCATTTTAGGCGATTAATCGAATTGAAGTTGAGCTTTTGGGTTCTATGCAGATACAGTTCATAGAATATGGAGTTCGGCGAAGAAGCTTTGAGGCTTTCGTGCGGCCTGAATTGGAATAGGTTAATGGTGAGACGAATTTTATTCAGCTTTCATCTTCTATCAGTAGATGGAAGATATGCTACATTTTCATACTCCATACATACTTTACATCAATTTCTTAAATTTTAAGCTAAAATTAATTTGCAGCTTGTGTTGATTTTTACTCCGCTATCAGGTGGGGGTAAGATGAATTGCAGCCGGAGGGCACACGCTTCCTACAGCGTGTCCGTGCATCTTACCTTCCTTGGCATGACTACACCAAATCATTCTGCTGCCCCCAATATTCGCAGGTCAACGACGTGCTGTCCGTCTCTGTTGCATATATCCAATCACAGTTGATGAAATCCTTGTTCTTGGGAATTAGTAGTTGATAGGAGGAAATTTACCCCATGCGTCAGATTTGAACCCAGCACCTATAAAACTTAAGGCAAGCTTAAACCACTGAGCAGTTGCTCCCTTCTGAAAGACTAATGTAAGACTTCACTGGCAGGAAAAAATTATCGCGTCAAAAACGACCATCCCTTAAGCTCCTTCTTCAATGGGGCCGTTAAGCTGTGGAAATCGAGTTCCTCATACGTATTTTAGTATCATTTTTGTATTATATTCTAGATGTTTCTTTAGACTGTGTGGCTACGCTCCGTTTTATCATCGGCGGCAAATCTACATGCTGAGAGCTATTTCCGAAGGAAGATATGAATTTAGATCTCCAGAGTGGGACGAAATAAGTGAATCTGCCAAGTCATTAGTAATCTGACGTTTTGCTGTTACATGATTTCTAAACGACTGCAACTTTTAGATAGCCAATTTGTTGGTGGTAAATCCTAAAATGCGGTACACGGCCAAACGTGCACTGGCTCATCCTTTCTTCCAGCAAGCCGTGGTATGTACATCTGTCAGAAATTAGTGACCTTTAGCATTGTCTCTGTATCTGTAGTTACTATCCTCCTCAAACTAGAAGATGCTAAAAGTTAATGCATCTTTGAAGTGCAGCATTTAGCATCATGTAAGGATGTTGCCTTTCCCATGGCTATATTTTGTAGAGCACTGCCAGTTTTATTTTTTGTTGTTGAAAATCTGGATTTTCTTCTGCTACGTATGTTTGAAGTTTTATTTTTATATGCACAATAAGAAAGATGAAGCGAAATATGACCCGATGTTCTAGAGTAACTTCCGCGAGTGGGAGTTTTCAGTATCACCGGGAAATGTCACATTTTAAATACTAATACCAGATTTACGTGGCGAAAATCAGTTTTTTAAATACTGTATCCGTATTAGACGGTCATGCGTCCTATGCACTGCAGGCGGCGTTTAAATACCATTTAACCGTGGATTGCCTACATGGTCCTCTTGCGTAACTAGAAACAAGGCGGCGGTGCACTATTGCGGTACAAACGGTGTAAAGTAAAGCAAACAGTTTTCTTTATACGGAACGTTTTCGCCATGTAAATCCGGTATCACTATTTGAAATATGTACAAAATAATTTGCTAAGTTTTCTGATAGGATTCAGAACTTTTGGTTCCGAACTTCATAAGACAATAGATCAGCAGCGAAGAATTTCAAAATCTTGAACGCAGCCATATTTGAGGTGTTCATGGACAGACTGGAAATATCTGCGGCGTTTGTTTGCCTCCATTTTTATGTCTTCTATTTCTTCCTGTCTTTGACTCGTGATTTTCTGTTAGAGGATACAAGGCTTGGTGAAAGGATTCTACTATGACTTCTTTAGGAATTAATACGAACTCTGGTCTCTCGATCTTTCCACCCTGGTTTATTTTTCGAGTATCTTCTTGGATAGATTTGGCTTGAAACGTTAACAGTTTTCTCAGCATCTACCCGAACTGCTTCTAGATTTATTATGTCTTAACGGCTAAGAAAAGTACACTGTAACGTATTTCAGTATGGCATGGGAAGTTTTACTCTTGTTATTTACCAAACTGTTACTTTGTTACTTCTTATGGAAGTCAGACTAATTGTAAGTAAATGGCACCTGATGCAAACACTGCCTTTTTCTTCCTTGACTACGGATCTCATTTCCAATGTTGAAGAGCAACCGTTTTTCTTAGTTCAATGAGAGTTCTGCCTTCGCCATCATAGCGCCCACTAAGGGCAGATTATGGGCGTCACCAATCAGTGTACTCTGTCAGGCTTACCATTTGTGGATTAATTAAGCGCCGGCATCGCCAGATGCCACTGTATGTTAGTGCAGTTGTTCTGATGCTGACTAGACTACTAACCTGTATCGCTGGATACCAGGCGAGGAAATCAAATAAGAATAAGTGCTGAAAGATGAGTAAGAATTTTAATCCTTTATACAGTGGGATTGTTCTTCACTGTAAAATAACAAAGTAATGAACCAAAGAAATATGAGCATAAAATGGATTTGTTTTTATTGCTTTGAACCTGAATATTTTACATGTTTTACAGAAAGACACTGAATGCCGAGCAGTGGAAGGGTAGGACCGATCGACTAGACAGTTCTAAAACTTTCATGTATTTCTCGCAATATATGTCTTGTTAAATGGTACCTGTTTTCGTTGGAGTCAGAAAAAAATGTATAAAATAGGCTGTATGTAAATTAGCGTGGTTGGTTTTATCGAAATGAATTTTAGATTTATAAATTTAGTTTTCTCGTATTCTAAATATTTTTTGTTTCTATTTTTTCGCGTTTTAGTACCTTTCTTACTCACGATTTTAACCAATTTAGCCCGAGGAGCTATTGGAGTTGGCTAAAACCTTTGATGCAAAGAAGAAGTTTAGGGTAAGTCTGGAACTGCTCGGTCGTGTTTTATTCCACTACTTTGTAATGCGTTGTGCGTTTTTTAATGATTCGTTTTTTATGTGTGAATCATACGGTTATTGAAACGATAGAATAGTGATCACTAGATAAGAAACGTCTAAGCATATTCTAATAGTGTCAACGTTAGAATAATTGTTGTTTAATTGGCTTCAGGAATAACTACATAAACAAAAAGATTAATCGCTGCTCAATAAAAAATGGAAGCGATGAATTTTTTAGTATGCCTTCGTCTAACAGCCAATGCTAAAGTGTGACGACGATTGTTTAACACCAGAAGATTTTCCTATTACCGATATCTATTTGAATGTACTCATTTGATCTGTAGGAGAGGAATATTGCTAATACTTGTACTTTTGCGAATCACGCGTTTTTATTGCTTCGCAGCAGAATTTGCAATGGGCTGTGTTTCAAATGACTATGTTAAACTACACCAGTTCGACAGACGAGGAAAAGTGAAGTTGATACACCGCATATTTCCAGCCTATAACTGAATGATTACTTATAACAAAATTTTTTTCATTCATGTGATAGGTAAAACCTGGAAAAATCTTATGATCCAAATTTTTTGACCGTACCTAAGATTTACATAAATTTTGTTCCGGAAACGTTTCAGCATAAATTCTGAATTATTTTTAAAGAAAATTTTTTTAAACAACTGACTGACACGAAATAGCGCAGCCACCAAAAATCACTTAGAACTTTCAGGACTTCATTCACTCGAACGGTAGATATTTCCAAAGTGCAAATGAGCCCAGGCTCAGGTCAATATGATCTATGTAAGATGCAAGCCAGCTCTACCTTCCAATGCTGTTGCCAAATTTTGCTAGAAAACCTATCTGCATAAGCCAATCTCATTTCGTCTAGTGAACGCAACAGCTGCGGCAAAAACAATTAATTGATCCTTCTTCATAATTAACAGGCATCACCATTGCCTAGTCTCGCAGCTCTGATTTGTCTGTCTCGTATAATTTGTCGTCACAAATTTGTATATCTCTACCTTAGCTTATCGTCCCGTCTGAACCGAGTTCTTGCATTTGGGCGCTTGCAACCATTTGGGTACCAATCAGTAACTGCTGAAGTCCATCGATAATCCATCAAGCATGCGATGTTGTCTGGCGTAATCAGACTCGAACTGCACATAGGTGACTGGGAACCATTCTTGTTTGTGCTTTTTATTCCATTCAATCTTGACAAATGGCTTTGACTGCTCTCCGTGCTTGTCAGATATTTTGCACAGAACGTTCATTTGCTGTTCACCTCAGCTGGATTAAGGTTTCATGCCGCTGCTCTGTGAGTCTTGTCTCGTTCAGAGTGCTCCTAATTGAGCTCAGGCACAGCCACCTCCTCTCTGATCGTTTTTCCTACGTACGAAGGAGCAGTCACTAAGTTCGCAGTAGTAGACACGTAGACGAAGCGTTATTTTACAATAATGGATTTTTTTATTTTAAATTTTACTGCGAATTATTCTCAGCCAAATGTGTTGATGTTATGAGTACAATGCTAAATTGTTTGTCTAACCATCTAGTTCCGTTTCGTTAAATTTGTTTATTCGTTCTTAAATTTAAAAAATTTTTCATTTCGACAGTTTCAAATTAATAACGCTTCACTGTATTAGCAAATTTTTTGGAATTCCATGTAAAATGATGTTTTAGCACTGAGTCAGTTTCTGAAGTACTGCTTCAAGATTTCTATTTTCCTTTGCTTGTTTTTATCGACTGTTTAACCGTTTATTTCTGAAGTGCTGTTTTTCCATTTGTGAGGTTATAAGTACATTGGTAATGTTCCGTTAGAAATATTGTTGATGTGCCTGTCGTTTTCTGATTGTTGTCTTTTGTTTAAGCTGGCCATTGTGCAGGTGCGACTTTTGGTGCGTCTGCTGCGGATCCGCTACGTGCCGATGCTCGTGTCGTTTCAGGCCGTGCAGAGCAACCCCTATGCCACTCGTAAGATTCGCAAGCAGATCGACGCATTGGCGTTTCGAGTGTACGGTCACTGGGTGAAAAAGGGCCGCGAACAATTCAGGGACGCTTTATTCGCCAACGTCGTCAAGACCGAAGTAGAACGCTTCCACGGAACCAGCAATTCAGGCCCGACCAGGCCATCATTGCTGCATGTTACTGCTTAATGGCGCGGTAGGAACGAAGAAGATCGATTACAAACGTCCTTGCCAAATGACCAACCAAACTTGTTCGAGGCATGTTCTCAGATTAGCAAAGCAAGACTTTTATAGGCTTTAATTGTGCTTTGCTCCCGGTAGCTTGTCCCTCCTTTCTAGCCATGGTTTGGTCGGGATTCCAAGTATGTGTGTACGCCGGGCGAAGTTCGAAATTTTACCACATCTTACCGTTTCACTGCTTTTCAGGTTTATTCAGCTGTTTTGAGCTTTTCGACTTCCATGAAGGTGTGGTCCAAGGAAGCTTTCTGCGTTGGTTCTCTTACTCCACCTGTTACTGTACTCGTCGACAGCCGTGCTGCATTTGTTCAGTTTCGTTTAGTTTGCAGTTTTGTTTCCCATATTAATAAAAGATTTGTAAAATCTGTGCTTTATACATCTTTTGTGATTGTCATATAATTCGTGTCATAAAAAAAAGTTTAGTGATAATAGGAATAAAGTAGTTAAGTACTCTTCAAAGCAGCACAATAAGTACAGACATGTAATGAATACCATTCTCTGCTCAAACGATTGTCGACGTAATGTAAATTTTCTTTATTCGTTTGTACGATCAAAACGATCTAGTTGAGTCTGATATAAATGTTTCATCCTTTAAACACCAATGATAAGCTCGCAGTAATCTGGACTACCAAAATTTCTTTGCGAACCTAATCCCATTCCTTGAGTCCATCCTGGCCTTGTTCTCAATGTTCAGTGATGTTACCAATGAGTTGGACTTAAAGATTACATTATGACTAAAATCTTCGTAAATACCCATCGCCAAGTGAATATTCAGAAAATTGAATGTGGGGGAATTTCGCTTCATCAGAACGCTGAAGACAACTTTTTCCATCATTCTACCTTGATGGTTCATCGATCCCTTTTGTACCTTTACAAGGTTTATGTCGCTCAATCTTCATTCTGCCTTTGTGATATGTAGCTGAGATTTGGAAGCTACAAGAGTTTGGTTTGGTAGGAACACTGGTCTTATTGGCACCTGATTTCTGAAACGTATTTGTAGGGGAAACAGAATTCTAAAGAAAACTAATTTATCCTAGACTTTCTTGCTCGACTTTTAGCAGTATTCATTCGTTTGATGTACTTCAGAACGGTCGAGACTGATTAATCTTTACCATCCTTTGTATGACGACTGTGTGCTAAATTACTCTCAATAAGAGATTTATTGATATTGATAGGATTTCATTGTTTTCTCTGGGCCTAATTTAAGGCAAATGCATGTCCAATTGATGTTAGCAATTTGAAATGGCAAAGACTGCTTTAATCATGTTTAACAAGTGAGCAGTAATGTCAATTGATACATGAGTTCTCATAAGCTCTGTAATTTGACAATCATGCAAAGCAAAAAGTTTCATTAACAAACGACTAAAACAAAACAGTCTGAAAGTATCGAATACTATTCCAATATTCTTCATCAGAGCCAGTAGTATGAATCGCACTGATTGAACGGCGTACTCTTTCCTAACTGTGTTGATACACACTTGTTGCATTTATGCTTCTTCATAGCGTTGCTTTTATTTCCATTCATCATAATGGAGGTTATTCCTTTTGGTGATTTCTCGTCAGTCATTGTTCACCGCTTCATTCATGTGACTGATATTCTTTCTTCTACATTTTATTCCGTAATAGTTGATCTTGAATTTGTTAGATCATTAAGGAAAGCGCAAGGTTAAAGCTCGGTTGCCTGTCAAACTCTACACCCATAACGTCAAGTACTCTTAGCAGTGTGGCGTGGCGGCATACTTGATATCTCCCGACAAATTCAACTGATAACATCAATCAATCACGTACAAGAATTTCCGGCACGTCGGCACTTTAACGCTATGATAAGAACGTTAATTGAAAGATAAAGTTTGAATTCTTGAAGCTCGTTTGCCTTCTGGCGCAAGGCCAGGAGCAAACTAACGTGAGATTGATTGTCAGGTCCATGGCCTGGAAGATATCGTCTGATCCTGCATTCATTAGCGCCCCTTTGAGAGTCACAAAAATACGAAAGAGTCGTCCCTCTGTACTAAATGTGCTAATGATAAAGTGTAATTGTACGAGTATCATTATGAAGCTTCATTCGAGTCGCACAGAGGAGTAAAATACTTTTCAATTTTTGCTTTTTTTCTCTGTAATACAGGTTTAATTCTTCCCCGTATGTTTCCTGATGTGAGCCAATTATTGGTCGGTTATTCCGTGTTTGTCTGTTACACCTTGTGTTTATTATTACACTGGATAGTCAGCTATCAGATGGATCAAGGCGAAGTGCAGCTGCAAGGGGCGCTCAC
>UZAM01007989.1:0-10153 GCA_900618415.1 Soboliphyme baturini
TGGTACCGTAGTTACGCGCTTTGTAATTACGAATGTTTTAAAGTGGTCTGGCTTTTCTCGCCTTCTCTACTAGAGGCTGAAGAAAGCTGCCATCAGAATCAGTGGAACAACGGTCTCTTGCGTACTTTGATGGCATGGCTCCGTCGCAGTTCAGCGCATGCAGGTGTTCAAATACTCTAGTCTTGACGTATCCCGCCGAGGCATCTAGGAACATGAGCGAACTGCAATACAGCGTGAATCGAGATTGGCACTAATCATGCGCTTATTAACTCTGATATACTAACATATGTTGGTCTTTCTTTGGGTGTATTTTAATAAAAAATCTTCCATAAATCGACAACAATCAGTAGACCTTTAGGGTGACTAGTCACTTCGACCTTAAGTGAAAACAACGATTGATTATAAAAACGAATATCGGACAGGTTCTATCATTTATTTGTAGTAATTTTAAAAAAAATCACTATATATTATTACCTCTGAACAACGTCGACCTCGAAGCTCGTCTGAATCAAACAGCAGCCGGCGATCCCTCCATTCCCGTTCTCGAAACAGAACCAACCTTGTGTTCTCATCGAACGCAAACGGGGGAAAACTAAAACTAAAAAACAAGCATAAAACGTAGCTAATAATGAGAAAAACAAACGTGATGCGCATTCTCAAGATGCCGACGTAAACAGAATTGAGTGGAGGAAAATGTAGAGGAGACAGGAAAACCATAGGAAAGACTCCAAGTACTCGCTAGGGTAATAAATCGCTTTGTTCCACCGAAACAGGCTATGAACGGTAAGAGACATAACCTGTAGGACAGCGCTATTGCGGGGATCGAGCTGTATCGGGCGAAAGAACGAAACAGAAAGATGGCTCGCACCGTGTGGATGTCGAACTCCGTCAGACTTTCATGACTGGTGGTGATCTGTGGTGCCCCGCATTTTACAGACCTTATGGTGCAACGGTGCCCTACGTCTCTGCTCCATCAGTCAGGAATGTCTTTTCTATATGCAGATTCTACAGCTATCTGGTAAGCATACAGTGCAGATCATCTTTCCTTCCCACAGAGCAGAACAAATTCATAAGGAAGAGGGAATAGACCGTCGCTCGAACCAGAGACCACTCGGTTCTGAGTTCGATGCTCTACCGACTGAGTATCCCTGGTCTAAGGTCTAAGGAAAGAACGAAGCGAAGGTTTAAAGACAAATATTTCACTTCTAAAAGCACGGATCAGTCGTAATTGCTGTCATTCAGAAAAATTTCGCAAAGGATTAAACATTTACTGAAACTAAAAGTGACAGTTTACAAATTTTAATGCTCTTCTATCCTAATCATGTAAGCATATTTTATATTGAATTAGGAAGTGTGCAATCACGGTGATTCTGCAACAAGATACGCAAAATTCTTGAATGTCAAAGTGGCAAGCTGCTAGCATGATGAATCCAATGTAGTACAGTAGCCACCTTTATCCTGCCGTTTAAACGCCGAACGAGCTTCACATGGCATATAACACATGACTGGTTCTACAATACAAACTACAATTCTTCAGAAGCACATGAAATAGTTGAAAATTATTGGCTAGTACTAAGCCCAGCTAATTTACACGAAGTCGAAACTCATAAATTTGCTATTTATGCACCGTGTCCGGTTGCAAACTGCTCTCTACGCATCAGGTATTTTACATGCTCCTCAAGATGCCTATGCCAGTCAAATTGACGGATAGTTATAGGAGAGGAGAGGCCAGCAATTTTGGCCTTAAAACATAAACATTATCCGAGTACAAGGACTGCCGTGTCTTAAGCTGACGTAAAGTAGATCTCCATCATATTCATGGTACATAGGTTGCTGAACAGATATAGCATGGAAACAATTACGAACGTAATTCTAGCCTAACCTGAAATATCATTCACCATTATAAAAATGTAAACACAAAAAAGGGGTAGCTGCACTGACACGCTCAGTAGTGGGAGAGGGGGGGCAGGAGTGGATTCCAGATGGAAACAAGATCGAAAGTCGATGTGATAAGTCTAATTAATCTTCAATGCTGTGAGCCAATGGCCGTAGACTCTGTGAACAGAGGATATCGTTGCATAACGTTGTTAATATGCCCATTACATTTTAAGTTGTCATAAACATTGTTATATTATGTGTGAGATCTGCCAAATCCGATCTCACAGATCATGTAACCATGGGGTTCGTTTACGCAATTTTGGATGTATGTAGCCCTTTCGACCGAGATTACAAGATTTACATGGTTAGTGATGTCGAAAACGGGCTGAAGCGTAACAAATTCACAGTAATACCTCCCAGGTCTGCAGATCGTCGTTGACTTATATACAGCAAAGAGATCGGTCGCCGTTTGGCTACTGTAACAAACAGGTGATAATGATGACGATGAGTGGCGATTTCAGAGAGACCAGGTGGCGGTGTGCATGAGCAAAGCTGGCAGAGACAAACTCTAGGCACGATCGGTCGATGCCTTAATTTATTGTTAACGCTTCGATGTAAAAATGATGTGACTAAGGGGATCGTTACGCCGACAAGAAAAGAAAGCAATCATGAGACAAGGGCGTGAGAAGGAACGAACGCGGATGAGGAGGTGGAGGCGGTGACAGCTGTTCGACAGATTTATTACCGCCTATAACTCAGCACCATCGGCCGGACGCGCCCAATTCGTTAACGCCTTTCATCAATCAAAACGTCATACAGGAAACTGAATGCTGATGTCATCGCGTCTTTCGGGATAAGTTGACTTACTTCATCGAACGGCACATACTTAGTGGCGGAAATAATGGTACTTGAAGAAAAAATCTACTACGTGGAAGAACACGATCTTTTGTCACTTCTCCGAATTCGAACCGCACAGTCGCATCATCTCGCTGATTCAAGTAGTCCACGGTACGCTTGAGCGGGGTCACGGCTCCATCGTACTTTAGTACTTGAAACGCGTGGACGCAAAACAGCACCATTTTGTTCGGTCAAACAAAAACTAAGACGCGAACAGAAGCGAGGTGACGGTGCGAATACGCTGTGTGAATCCGGAGAAATGACAGGAGATTGTTGTTCATACCGGCGGGATACCGAAAACTAATGGATTGCTAGCAAACTCCTAATAACGAGTTTAATATTTATTCAATTTATAATCTCTAAATTTTTTGAGGATGCCCGTGTAACGAAGATCAGCGCTGCATCACTGTGTAAACAGAATACGTCCCTTGGCTGGTTTATACTTGGCGATTTCTTCTTTGTAACTGCAACAGACAACTCACAGGGTGAGACATAAAAACGCTGAAAAGAGTGTAGAAAACCTTAGACACATTGTCTGCGAAAAACCCGTAAGGACAATCAGTAATGGACAACAAACAAAATCGTTTTTTAATTTTGCATTAAAATATACTCAATTTCTGCACATTGCTTGTGACTTAGTATTCTCTATAGAAAAATAATCGTGATATTATATCATCATCATTATTATTAAAAGATCTGTTGACAAGGATGAACACATCTTTAAACGAAATTCAAAAGATGATGCCGTAGAGAATACTTATACAGGGGTTACATAGCGACTAGCTTCCACCACGAACAATGCCTAACCAGCAAATTGACCCAACGGTTTAAGTTAAACTTGCGCATACATCTGGCAGCATTTCTGTTCAAGTTTCAAATCTGGTCTTGTGTCTAGGTAACTGAGATCGGCGAAAAACAGTAGATGATTTCCGACCAGAATCAAGAACGCGAGATATCGTTTACCCAACCAGTACTGCAAACGTGAAGGTCTGTCAAAAGATCGGAACTGTCGGTCAGCGAGAGAGCCACATCAATGGAGCAGAAGCTTCAATATTATCGTATTCCATGCCATGCCAGGTGTACGTTTACACTCGCTTTCCATGCCAAACAGATCGTACTTGTCGTACTTCATTACAATACGTATGTATGCAACATAGCACATTCGTTCGATCTACAAGTATTGACTAACATTACTCTTGGAAAAGTTTTCAAAAGTTGCAGATTTAACACCATTAGCCTGCTACCAATCAATCCACTTAAGCAATGCTGCCATCGGTGATCTCTTCCATCTTTCTCACGATCTGTAAAGCAATGCATCTCGGCTACAAAGGCGCCAACTTTGCGTCTTATGGTTTAAATGTTCGCACACTTGAACATTAAGAGAGCCAGAGTCACCCGCAGGTCAACGTCGTCCAGTATGCCGGCCATACCGGTTTCATTCCTAATTTTATATTATGTATATCTAAAATCGTTATTTTTATGTTCATTAATTCAGCCTTAACGTTCCGAACAATATATCTCCATTTTTCGGACATTTTTGGGTTCACCATTAACAGCGCCTGTATCAGTCAGTTCCCATGGATGCTGGATCATCCAGTACAGTGAACATTTATGGAAACTGAAACGGACCGTACTGAACAATGTACCAATATTTGAAACATTTAGACTAAGGTTAATTTAATATCAAAATTTGTTTATCATAACTTCTGTTTTGCTTTGGGTAAAAACCTCTTCCTGAGAGTGCAGGTCTTAAAAAACAATTTAAAGACACTACAGTGAAAAAAAATCCAGTGGCTGCAAGATAAATGGGCCACGATATTCTGATTTTTTCAACTTCACTAGGAAGAAAAATAAAGAGGAATTCGACTGCTGAATGACGCCAGCATCAAAGTAGGACTGAAAATGACCTGAACCTCAGGTCATTCATAAGAAATGTTACAGCATGACCCGCAACTGAAGACAACGTACCTGAACAAAGGTGGAAAACTACATCTGTGCGGATCACTCGTATCTTCGAACCGGCTGTGCGAAATCAGCAGAAGAATAAAAATGGCATGGAGCAGAGCAGATTTAGAATACCGAAAATGTTCCCATCCAGGAAACTGCCCTTGCACTTGAAACAGAAAATATTTCGTTACTATGTACTCCCAGTGCAAACTTACGAGTGCGAAAGGTGGGCTCAATGTCTGAAAGAAATGTATAATCTGTAGACTATGCAACACAACGTGGAAAGGTGCGTTGGAATAGTAATGCAAGACAGAACGAAAAAAAATGAATAGGTAGGGGCATAAACAAGAGCCTGTGACGTCATTGTTTAGGTGAAAAAATTAAAGTGGCAACTGGCAAAAGACATTTGACGAATAACCAAACGTCGTTGCACCAGAGAGACGACAGACTGGATTAAAGAATCAATCGAAGACATTCTTTGGTCAACATGGGTACGAATCGCAGATAACGGTTTATGACAAAGTATTGCAGAGAATTTCGTTCAAACGTGGATCGAAAAAGATGACTGATACTGCTTCAAAGCGGTCATCCAAATCCATGACCTCAGAATAAAAGGATTTCTTAGAATAATATTTGTTTAATCCTTCGTAAAAAGCAAGACTATGTGGTGCGTACTGTTTAAACGGTAAGGCTCCCGATCAATTTCACATACGACTAAAGAAAACAGTTTAGGTGTATTATCTGAGCGTGAGGAAGTACAGCAGTAGCAATTTGAAATGCATTTCCCTGCGTGAATTAATAGCTCAAATTCATGGCTAAGCGTGCTTCAATGAATGAATCTGGTGCACCGTCAGACGAACACCAGCTACTAAAGTTTTCTTCTCACAGCAACCTCTACGACCGAAGCGTACAGTGCGGGACATCAGTAAACCTATCGACTGGTTCATATAAGCGGTTATTACCAACGCTACCGCTATAAAAAGTGGCTGCTATTTTGCTTCTGCAATTATTTAAGTCCAATGTAGAACGTGACACCTGTCTTAACTTTACCGAACTTCTATACAACTGGTTTCGTCACGCCATTTCGCCAAAAAAAGACAGCAGCAGCAACAACAACAACAAACAATGGAAGCTTTGTAAAGTAACAGAACGCAATTTGACGATCATACAACGGTGAATATTTTACTCAGTTCAGAAAACGAGCCTGTTCATGAGGAAACTGAAAAGTGGTTCTGCATTTAGTTCATTCTTCTTGATCGATCAGTCATGAATGATTCCTTGTCAGTCACAGATCAACAGCTCCGGTCGAGGTCGTTGTCAGCTACATTAAGTTGACGTTAAGTACGAAAAGTGATCTTCTTCCTTGGCTTAGAACACAATTGGCGCAATAAGTATAATTTCACTGTGGAGAATACACATCAACCACTCAAATCTTCTGTTTCAGATGCAAGTTCAGGCTACAAAGTAATTTTTGTAAAAATGCGTTCAATAATATCACCTGTAGAACATGACTGACTAACCACATACTAATACGTTAATCGCTTGATAAGATTTCATGGCACTGGAAAACAATCTGAGTCACTGAATATCTTACAACAGAAAAAAATGGGACGCATGACATGCATACGGTTTGTCAAGCATCGTCTTGCAGCTGTTTCGAGGGTGCTGTTGAGAAGTTTAAAAAAAAGAAAAGCCGACGAGAAGACCTTCTCGAGAGAAATGAAAATGAGTTAACAGTTACGAATCTGTTATTGAATCAAACTCGAACGTAGTCATTAAAATAAATCAATGAGCAGCCGATCTTTAGAAAAAGCAAAAAGACAAAGTAATCTAATAATGAGGCGTTGGAAGATGCTGCGATGAGGTAGGCTAACAGGTAGCTTTATGAAGCATTGCAGTTGGCTGTAAATTTGTCTTCCTCTTTCCGAAACTCTCGCACGCTTCTTCACTCCATTTCTCCCTCGTGCCCGCGTCGGATACCGAGAAATTCCGCGCAGACGGCTTATTCGCTGATACTCGACGCATTTCGTGCGTAATCGATGTTCGTTTCGTTGCTGGATTCCGGCCGGTCAAAAGGACGAGTCATCGCACTCACTTCGAATGTTGCTAATAGATGAGTCAGACGTTTGGCAAGAACTGACTGACGCGACGACCAGACTCCATGAAGATATAACAGAAAACGAATACGGTGGCAAGTCTGTCTGTGTCATGTTATTGTTTGACGCGACTGAGCGATTGACGGACGACACAAAACTGGCGTAGGAACTTCGAAGAACTGTTTGGAAGGCACTAGTCCGGTAAAATCACTAATACATAAGGCCGTGACGGCGGTCAAGATGAGGCCCGAGTTCGGTGTAGAGTTGTCTATTCTGACTGCCTGAGGGATCGGTACTGATTCTGAACGAAATGAACTGCCAACACGTCTCCGTATCGACGAATGGTGGAGGTGGACACATGACAAAATCGCTTTTTTCTATTATCGTTGGGCATAACACGAACGACGACAGATTTGTTTACCGTCCAGACCGGTCGTAGTGATTCCGATGTTAACGATTTACTCGCCTCATTCATTCTAGGCTGTCCAAATAGTAGTTTCGTTTATAACCTGCAAAACCGCGCATAGAATCTGTTAGAGAATCCTAGCACGTTCAGTCGACAATGAGAAATCAGACTGTACAAGAGCTTCTCCGTAAACGCAGTTTCTCTTGTTCGTGCAGACAACGCGACAAAACTTTCTTCAGATCGAATAACCTATATTCTTGTATTATCAATTACCGACACTGTCAGAGCCGCCGCACAATAGCTAAATGTCATAAATCTGGGTTCATCTGCTGCTTAAGCTTTGTTACGCTCAGACGACGATGACAAAACAACAATCAGCACAACTCCCATCTCACCAGTGTTTTCTTTCAACGGTCGCAAGCATCACTGAACACCTTAAAACCATCCTGATCAAAATTAAAAAACCGTGCTCAAAAGATAGAACAGACAGACGGTAGATGACTGACAGAACTAATAGCCGCATCATAAACTCGAAACAAACGAGAGAATTTTAGTCAAGCATTTTACGACTAACACATCACAACTCGGTTTTAGAAAACAGCATGGAAATCCATCTATCTGAAAAGGTATACGGATCATGTACTGGATTCCAAACTCCCCCTCACCCCACAGAGGCAAGAACGCAACGAAGACTACCCGAAGACCATACCACCGCACACGACGTAATAAGAAATGACTGGAACAGAAGCAGAAATGACGGTTCATGACATACTTACATGCACGAGGCCACATGGAAACCGATGGTAGGTCAAACAGGAAATAAAAGAAACTTTTTCAACCCATATCGCCAACCACTCTTCTGACGTCGTTTCTAATTTCACCAACTGGTTCCTAGCTCAGACCATATTAGCTAATTCGTTTCGACGCTGCAAACATGCATTAATCCATATGCCTCTGACGTGTCATTCGAGTTTCACATCAATTACATGCCGTACTTTTCTATGCGAAGAAAGGCGATGATTCGTTTATGATTTGGTCAATTTTATCGCGGTGGCTGTCAGTGAGTATTAACGTTGGTAATGTTCAAGTTATGGCAGTTTTAAGCGGCGGCGTGGGATCAAAGCCGGCGTGTTTACTCTGGATAGTTGGTCAGCAACCATCAGCTTCGACTTTCACAACCCAACACATATAACTGATGCCAACGCAATAACAGTGGTTGTAGTAACTCATAAAACTCTTATTGTACATGCAATACGTTACAGGTCAATGTTACAAATAAATAGGTGTACGTTAAAAGATGACAATGAGTGACTGATTATATTAATAACAAAAGAAACTAAACGAGAAACGAAGAGATGGGCTGCACTTAGGCTGTGAAAGAATGTTATATTAAAGAAAAGAAACAAGCTACAAAGCAGATGACCAGATGAAAGCAGGGTTTGGAGTTAGGGAGAGGACTTACATAAGGGGTGCGGCCTCCCTGCGCTGGTGCGCAATCTCCGTTCCCTTCATCCAACAGCGGTTGGCTACTGCTCGTTAGGGTGCGGTGAGTTCCGCGACTGACAACACCTCATAGTAGTACGGGCCTGTGAGATGAAAAAATTTCGGCATGATGACAATCTTAGCCTCGACAGATGACAGATGACAATCTTAGCCTCGACCTCGACAAATTTCGACACATGACAATCTTAGCCTCGTGTCTACAGTAACGATGAAACGGCTTGTACAAGAAAGTATCTCCGACGCTGACCACGTCACAACAACGCATTTACGCTATAATGTTTAAAAAAACTTAATGCCTAGGATAAACAGTACAGAAGTGGGTGAGTCACGACCAAAAGAGGGTGTGGAGGTAGGAACGAAATGAGGTCGTTTAGAGAGCGAAAATATTATTCTACAGAAGAGTGTTATAACTCATAGTAAAAAAAGCTTCATCTTCAAAGCTTTGCAATGCACTCATTTCATTTAATTATTAAAAACACAAAAATTGCATGTGAAAAATGTAAGGAAATAGGTAAATATGTAAACATGTGAAAGACAGCATAAAACACGGTGTATTTAAGCACAGCGCACGCTAACAATGTAGTCAATCAGATGCTTAATCAGTGTCGACATTTCGACTCGTGTCACCCGGTGGGTGTTCTTCATCAAGGTAGAAAAATGAGTGGATTTCGGAACTACCTTCTGTGATTTGTAGCTGTTCAAATGTTTGATGTCTGAAAGCGAATCTATTTATCATGAAGTATGTCGATAAGTTATGGACCGAAACATCGATGAACCATCATCTGATTGACCAAGTTATTTGCTTAGCGTAAAACTAGAACATGCTTTATGCTGTTTTCCGCATGACTACCAACGCAAGAAGCAAACAAGTCAATGTCACAATATTATGAACTAAATGCGCAAGCTTAGCGTTTAACGCTTAACATAACAAAAAATAATTTCAATATGATTTTCCTTTCCTACAGTGAACATAGTAGGTTGTTTTAAAAGGTCTTGTTTAATAACATATACTTTAAACAAATGAAGACAATAATAACAATCATATTATATAACGCATATAAGTCAGACAACGGAATTTTTATATCTAAAATAAGGCACTAGTCTGAAGAATAAACAAGAATGCATCATCCTGTAAGCGATTCCTGTAGAATGTCTACAACCGAGTACGACATGGAATCGGTACAAGTATTCAAAGTCATTTTTAACCCTATAAAGCATGCGTCTAACTGCTGTAATCGTCTGACAGATCAAGTAAAGCTCAGCAAAGGCGCAAAGGGCGAACGGACATGTAAATCAGATAAATTAATTCAAAATAGATTGAGAAGTCACAGCTGCGATGGCTTGGGCATGTCTTGCCAATGTTCCTTGCAAATCCGACCGGCAAAAGGCCCAGGGGACGGCCAAGATTAACCTGGTGCAAACATAT
>UZAM01007994.1:0-12558 GCA_900618415.1 Soboliphyme baturini
CTTAAGCGTTAAGAGCTCTGAAGTTGCCTGGTTAGAATCTTGAAAAGAGTTCTGCCTGCGAGTTCATCCACACTGATTCAGTGCAATTAGCAGAGAAAGGGGTGGGATTGCGACAATAAGATGTTCTCGACGGATGGTTCTTGCTAGAATGGACGAGGTCATGCTGTCTTATAGGAGTTCCTTTTATGGCCACGATTCACCTTGATCTAGTGATAGCTGACTATTCAAATAATAATCAGCAAAATATGTAAACAAATTTAAGAACTTCTGCAATACCTGTAGTTTCGACCGGTGTGGCGTATACGATTCACGCAGAATTAGGGATTCTTTATCCAACGCAGCTAGTGGAACGGCATTCGTTTCTTTTCTTCCAAATTTTGAAGCAGATACAAAACTCTTCGTGACGGTGTCCTCTTGCATTTACATATTTATTTAAGCTGGTCGTGTAGGAAACGCAGCGGAGACTCGTCTCTCAGATTGAACTGCCCTCAGTCTAAATATTATGAATACAGTATTGTTACAGATATAACTTACCTGTATATGTAGTTATTTTTGTGTTACGTATTTGTTGTTATGCTGTACCATCTACCCTGAATTCCCTGTCAGACGAAGAATTTGATTTGGCGGCCATCTGAAAGTTTAAAGCAGGTATCCTAAAAAGAACTGAGTGAGGTCAGAAGCTTCACAAAGAATAACAGTGCAAAAGCTCCACTAGTTTTGCCTTTCAGTACGAATACAGACGGTCAAAGAGAAGCCTTCAATTCTTTTGACTTTGTTGATTTCAAATTAGAGGTATCAGAAAGGTTACCTTAGGGATAATTGTCTTGGGGCAATCAAGTGTCGAATATGATGTTGCTTTTTGATCCCTTCGGTAAGTTTATTGAGATCATCACTTTGAACCGTTTGTGTACGCGGTACGCTTCTAATTTCTGATGCCCGATGTATATTCGCAAGACACAGGTTACTGTAGCATAGAAGGAGAATTCCTCTCTGAAAGCGATCTGCTTCTGTCTCCTTGCTCCAAGTTACATAATATCCTCCCAACCGACGTTTGATATACTTCAGCTCTAACATGAGAAGCTAGACACTGAGTAATTTTGATTTATAGCAGCTCTAAATACACTTCGGTATTCCTACCGGACTTCAGTATGCCCATGACGTCGCGGAGTATGTAACACCGCTCTGAGGGTGGGACTACAAATGAACGCAAAAAGGACGAAACTTATGAGAACACCGGTCACGACCGGATGTCCAAGGATATTATGCTGTGGTATTACGATGGATGAGGTATACCATTTCGAGTACCTCGGAACTGTGTTGGCTAACGATTAGCGATGGCTGGCGACATTGATCCTATAGTGGATCGACATTTCGGACTGGCATCAGCGAATTTTATCAAGCCGTATGACATGTCGATGGATCGCGCTATAAGGACATATACGAAAATCACCATCCTGAAAACCGTCGTATTCGTGAAGCTCATGTCTCGAAACATATGCTGTTCTGAAGCGTCATGGCCCTCGTATAAACAGCTTCCACTAACGCTGTTTGTTCAACATCTTTAAAGTGCGATAGTATCGCCGAGTAACAAACGAACAGATGCTGATGACTGACTACTGGTCTGGCAAAGCTACCAGATTAAGTTAACCCAGATATTCTGCAGAAATTCGTGTTGACCAACCTGATAACGTCACTAGGTGATGTAAGTTATGAAAAATTTTTAAGATACATTGGTGCAGTTCAAAGTTTGATGTGCATCCAGTCTCGGAGTATTCTTGCAAGATCAACATTTGATGGACTGGTTGACTTTTCTCGCGGTTCGGTTACATAATTTGATTTTACAGTTTCACCCATGTGAGAGAGCTAAGCACCACGTTTTGACAAACTGTCATCCATCTATCTTTCGTGCGTCAGCAAATATGCGTGTGGTTGCAGAAAATAGACCCCGAAGCTAGAAGTGCCAAACTGTTGAGGGGCTTGTAAACTCACTGATCTGAGAAGATAGAATATCCGATCTGTATATCTTAGTAGCATCTTTGTTCTGATTGAGGGTTTCATTCATACGGAGTTCGAGATATCTGTGATGCTGACGTTCTTCCTGTAAGCTGTGCATTGAAAATTGCGCGTTTGGCTACTGTTTCGTATTTAATATTATGTTTATGTTATACTTATGTTTAATTTTAATTTTGCTTTTGGTTAATTTGAAGTTACAATGGATCCGCTGTTCATCTGTTCTGCTTCCATCCTGCTGGTGTTTATGATACTGATTTCGATATCGATCTACAAGTTGTTTGAAAAAGAGAGCAAGCCAGAGATTCATAGAACTATCGGTATGCCTCTCCACATCGACCATAACAGGAGTGCTGGACACCGGCGAATAAGTACCTTTCAGTTTCGTTATTTGGCCCATAACTGACGTTTGTGTTTTAGTCGGTGGTCAACGACAAACTGCGGTTAGACGTAGGGTTGTCAGAGAGGAAAGCGATGAATCTGAAGGCGAAGAATCGTCACCCGAAATCGACCAGACCGAAGGAAAGTTGGGAAAGAAAAAGTTGGCAAAACTTCAGGCGAAAGCGGACAAACGTGCGGCCAGACAAGCGGTAACATTTAGTTGCATTTCCTTACGTACCCGCTTGCGATATGCATATTTTAATGCTTTCATAGTTATGAAAGTTAATATTTTACTCTAGCCACATCGAACTGTTATAGTAGTAAACATAAGTACGTATCGGATATTTGTTTGTGGCCTTGGTCCATGTACATTGCTAGATATATAGCTAACGTAACGGTCCCTGCAAGTGACGCTGTGTGTACAAGACAATGAGTGTAGACAGTGAATTATTTTAGGTGATAAAGTAATTTTTTAAGTGCTCGCTATAATTTTCAATGCAGTAGATGTTCTTCAAAAGGAGTTTTAAATGGGTCTAGGCGCTGGTTTTCATTGTTGTTGACAACTGTTAGTTTATTTAAATACTTTTTTTATTTAATTAATTGGGCTGTTTAGATCAGATTCAGGAAATGCACAGTCACTGTAAAATTTGGACCAAGATTCGTAAAATCTTGCATTTCAATGTGATGAACCACCTGTTGGTAGGATAATATCTGGTGTGGTTTCCCTCCCATTTTTTGGATGACTAGCTCTGTTTTGTTTCCATGGTCGTGGATATGCTTGATACGTATTGAAAGTATTACGTATAAAGACAACGTTGGAATAGTAAGGTGATGAGTTCGTAACGAGAGATGCGTGCGAGCTCAAGAAATATAATTATTGACAATCTTGTTATATAACAGCGGAAATCATGCTAGAATAATCATGTATGTATGTATGTATGTATGTATGTATGTATGTATGTATGTATGTATGTATGTATGTATGTATGTAGTTGTGTTGGATGACTTTCGGTGTTACATCACTAGATTGTCAATAAATATATACTTCTGTAAATATTCATTTGTCTAATGCCATTTTTCATTGAAGGTATGTAAATGTTTGCTGCATCATGTTTTGGCTAAAAAGACGTTTCTCGCGAGCAGTTGTCTTTCAGTAGTCTGCTGCCGTATGTGCCAATGATGAGTAAGACGATGGTTAAGATGTTAAGATGCCATAAAGCTGTAGTCGCTCGTAAGAATCTTAAAGAAACTGAAATTTGTCTCATGTTTTATAGTTCGAGTGCTTTATAATTTGGTGTACAATTAACCTTTTGCATTGTAATGTCTTTAGTATAACAACGAACTTTCGAACGAATTCCTGTCTATTTATAAATAAAATTATGATATTGTTAAACGCAGAATTATTGGGTTTATACGCCCTTAGTTAGTTAATAAGCTTATTATGCATGCAAAGCAGGTTTTATATTTCATGACACGTCCCTGAACGCACTGGTGTTAACATTTTTCTAAGGCACATGATGCGTACCGGTGGCTGAAGCAGACTTGGCAATTAACAAGGCACTGATTGAACTGGTAAATTGATTCTTGCAGGTACTACAGATGCTTAAATACGATAAAACTGCAGTATGTTATGTAGGCCTGAGGCATTGAGGGCAAAGGGCGGTACCAGACCTGAAAGTTGCTTTTGGCTTTACGCCTTCATTAGCATTTTAGTACAAAACAGGTATGTTCGATGCTTCGCGGTAGCGTAAATGGAACCTCCTCTTGCTAAAACTTTTTTGGTGGTGAGCGTGGTAGGCAAAAGATCATTCAAGATGATTCTGCGGATTATTTGTGCTCGGATGCTACTTACCATACTTTAGTTAAGCGACTTCGTCTCCATCTGTAAGCAACATATGCTTCGAGACCCGGTTTAGAGGAGATGTGCACCTAGTCAAATTAAACTAAATTGCCTTGCTTCGCTGTCAGTATCTGCTTTGCATAGAAAGCGTAGAAACAGTTTATCTAAGTGCCAGGATGGACGACTGACCCGTGAACATTTGCTCTGACGCATAGTGGTGGTTAAGTGGCAGGACCATGTAACGTGCAACTATGTTCTTTCCGAGCACGTTTGTGCTTTGTGAATAAACAAGTTACGTTAAAAGATTCGTTAAGCAAAGTGGTTAAACATAAACCATTACTGCAGTTCGCGAGCTTCTCTTGTGGGAGCTGAAACACGGCAGTCTTCTACCGGAAGACACACAGCGTAGAGGCAGATCGAGCTTCAGAAAAATTGTTCTTCCTGTGATGCAATAGCTGATGTCTTATAGCAAAAGTGTTGTAGAGTTGCGAATATAACGGATATCACAAACCGGGGACGTTTTACTTATGCAAACGACTCAGTTTGTTGATCGCAGCCAAACATATTCAAATTTGCTTAGCAAGTTATCTACAGTCATATCCCGTTTAACGCGGAGGTATGTTCCTGAAAATAAGAGCGCTAAATGAGTCAGCAATATATATGGCGTTAACTTTGTATAGTACTTATGGAGATTCATTCCTATGATCGTAATTTATTGTCTATTCTCAGGGCATTGGCGTAGCTACTCTACTCTCCGATAATGTTTGTAAATGTCGCTCTTCCTTTTGATTTGTTTGCCTTGCTGATCTTATGGTTCGAGGGTTTTTCTTCAGCATCTTCTTGATCACAGTCTATTCCTTTCCTTTTAAGTAAAGGTGAATAATTCAAAGAATTTGCTCTAGGCTCTGTTCGTTTTTCATTTCGGGAAGGTAAAAGGTTGAGTCTTACAGCGTACAACAGACTGTACGTTAAGCTTTCCCAAAGCTAAATATTGTTCTTATATCGGGGTGGCACTTTCGGATAATGATATCGAATTTTGGTATATTTCGCACTACAGATTCAGTTAGCTAATGGTGTAACCAGTGGCATTTTTAGTGAAAATGCGCACCACTACCATTGCTTGTGCTTTCATTAATGTCACATTTTAGCTTGTACTGTTTTTTATGTCATTACTAGAACATCGAGCGTCACGTAATCTGTCTACTTCATACGATTCTCATTCACTTGTTTTTGGGGCTCCACATTACAGAGCGATATCGTTTGAGAATGGCCATGTTTTGTCTTTTCCTGTGAGAGAAAATCATGATGTTTAAACCTCGTCTACTTTGACTGTTATTCATTTTTTACGAGGAGTGAGTTTAAATGGAATTTATTGCAGAATTCTTTATGATGTTCAATGATTGTTCCATTGCTTGTTTTTCTTCGCTTAAGGCAAATTATAGAGGAATTCGTTTAGGAATTACAAGAAAGAGAAGAAAGGAAACACAGAGAAGCGGAAAGAGCAGAGATGGAAAAGAAAAAAGAAGAACAGGAGAGGTTGGCAGAGCTTGCTAAAGAGGAGGAACGCAAAAAACTGATTGAAGAACAGAAACAGAGAGAATATGAGGAGTATTTGAAACTTAAGGCTGAATTTACCATCGAGGAGCAAGGCTGTGAAGCGGACCAGAGTTTGGACGAGAACAACGTGTTTCGGCGGTTCGTTAATTACATAAAAGAGTCAAAGGTATACAAGTAGATTTTTTTGTTTATAATTTATGTTTGTGCTTTTGGTAGGTTGTGAACATTGACGAACTAGCTGCACATTTCAAATTGCGATCTCAGGCAGCGATTGATCGGCTGCACCAGCTTTTGGCTGACGGCATCATTTCCGGTGTTATCGATGATCGCGGAAAATTCATTTATATAACGGAAGACGAAATGAAGGCGGTGGCCAAGTTTATCATTCAGCGGGGTCGCGTGTCTGTAGACGAGTTAATCGAGTACAGTAATAAGCTGATCAAATTTGAACCGGAAATTGTGCATGATGTTGCTTGTCAGTAATGCCAGGATATATTTGGACTCATCGCCGAGGTTCTTCTTGCTTACGTCTCGCGCTTAGCTCATGAGAGTTGCAAGCGAAACTTCTTTCAAAAGATGGGCCCAGGAATATACATTTTTATTATGACCATAACCGTGGAAATTCATTTTGGTCTACTGGGATTTGATGACTGATCGCCAGTTACGTTGATTGTAAAAAGAAGGGCATCGCGTCTAATGATTTATTCTGCTTAAAATATATTTTACCAGAGAACAAAAATAATGCATGTTCTTTTAAAATTAAATATTTTTTGTTTCGCTTCTCATCAAACTTATTCAGCTTTTTGTTTTCTTTACATAAAAAGAACTCGCTTTCTTTCTGCAATGTCAAACAACGTGGCGGTTTTAATTTATGGATTCCTAGATTAATCTTATAATATGCATGAGATACTACATAATCACCTCCTCGAAAGAACCTTGCTGTTAAGGAATCAGCATAACAGATGGAACTACAGGTTCGTAGCTTATTAGTTAGCCGGGAAAAGGGGAGGGGGAGGAGATCATCGTATGAGTCGGTTTCCACTTTGTTCTTTAAATCCTTGGTCATATTTTAGGTCAGTCCCACAGTTCCTGCTTACTCATTGTAGCATCGTTCCATCTTCTGTTCCGTTTTATTCTTCCCTGGTAAAATCATTGTTTCGTGTGATTCTTTCGGGCTTTTTGCGTGACCAGATTGCGAAACTTGTTTTTGAGAACATTGGGGCTAGCTAGCTATAGTTACATTATGAAGATATTCAGGGTTTGATAATTCCTGTTGATGCTGCACATCCGTTTGAGCATTGGTATTTCTACGAAGTCCGTTGTCCCAGGCATAAGGATCGCTGTCGGAACATCGTTAGCCAGTCTCTTAGAAGTTGGTGATGAGATACCAACGCTAGGTTAGTATAACTGCTTTGGAATACGAATTCAACCGTACTCGAGCATATCCTACGACTCTGCAACGTAATCGTGTAGGTGGAATTATTCTTGATCTGAATCTAAGCATAAGCCATAATTTTCGGGAGAATCACCGAGCTAACAAGGGGTCTTGAAAAGGCTGAACACTGAACGATGACTTTATGAACCGCAGGGACGGAAAATTAGAGCGATTTTTACGGGGACATCGAAGCTGGCGTAACTAGCCATTTTTACGTAGGCCTAGAAAAGTGACATGGCATTTTACACTTCAGCACTTACTCTTCGAGCAGAGGAAGACGTTGTGCTGTTCCAAATGCCCCCAAAATTATTATTAATAGGATATTGTACTGCGGCTGATAAACGTATTGTGCTTATTTGTTTCTTTCTCTGGCACTTTTCTTGCATTTTGAATACTATATTTCAACAAGCAAAAGAGATGCGTGTTTCCTTTGTTACACAGACAAGGATTGCATTAGCAGCTACAGCGTCTATTCTATCTTACAGTATCCTACAATAGAATAGTAGATAATGTTATCTTGCATTAATTAGCATCCAGGTATCTACGGAATCAATATTTAGAACAAGTTGATAAACAGCAAGCGTTAATGTCAGTGGGCACTTAATCAACCAAGTGACGACACAATCAATTATTCATGGTTTGTCAGTCGACCTCAGATAAACAACCTTAATGAGGAAATTGCTGTTATCTGCTCGAGGCATGTTCAACTGAATGTCACCAGAATTTTCATATTTGTACCTTCATACTGTTGCAGGAATACAACTTTCTTTACAGCGAGCATTTATCTTGAAGATAGCTGCTTGATGTTGGACACAAAATTGCAGGCGTTAATTTACTAACTCTAATTACAAACAGTTGCTAGTTGTTGTGTTTTGTTCGTATTTGTTCAGCGAACTAATCAAATTAGCTATGAGCCTCTTCCTTAGGTAAAGCTCAAATGGAAATACTAGAATTTCCAGATGTTGCCTGTTATCCGCTCTATCCTTCGAAGCGATTTAAATAAATAAGTTTACTTAATAATCTTCATTGGACAAGCTTAATGCTTGTCCACAACCAAAACAGTACTTTATAGCTACGGCTTAGATCTTCAATTTGATCTTGGTCATCTATATAGCTCTACTGATAATCTTTACGTAGCATTCATATCGTGCAAATGATTGTCGAAATCCACCATGGCGCTCTTTGGAGCTTTATTGCACGCTCAGAATTGAGGGACGTCCTGTCGAAGAACCGACAGTAGATTTTGTTGAAAAATAACGTCTACAAAAGG
The DNA here is from genome assembly GCA_900618415.1 of Soboliphyme baturini. Classification (NCBI taxonomy): domain Eukaryota; kingdom Metazoa; phylum Nematoda; class Enoplea; order Dioctophymatida; family Soboliphymatidae; genus Soboliphyme; species Soboliphyme baturini. Next base: position 8,494 of record UZAM01007994.1, read on the forward strand.
GAACAGTACGGTGATTGGTGGATTAGGAGGAACAAATGAGAATGAATTTAAAAAGATTGAAAGTGCTGGATCCGATAATATCACGAATCATGTCGCAAACTTAACTGTACCCCGCAGGACGTTTATTCACACATGTCGTTGTCATGTGGAGCGTGTCTCAATCCTCCCTACATTTTTGCGTTCATTTCAAGAATTCGACAACTACTTGTTCAGAAAGGCAATGCTACTATTTTCAGCATCAAGAATGCTGAAATTACCGTAATCATCGACCTGCGACTGCGGGACTACTGTTGCTAAATCAAACAAATACCTGTAAGCATTTTTGATCGTAATACACAGTCAAAACATCGACAATCATTTGTAAAAACTCGGTGTGATATAAAACTGCAAAACCCGTCGAGGATTAATGACTCTACTGCCTCTGCCATACATTATGTAGAAATCCATGGAGAAACATCGTTTCTTTTAAACGAGCAATCACATCTATAATCTGTAAGGCTCCAAAAACAAAAACGAAGGTTCCATATTCAATGCAATAAATAAATGCCGCCTGTGGCAGCTTTTTAATCTCAATGAATAATGACCATTTGAATTGCAAAAGAGTTAGACGGATAACAAACGAAGTTGTGACAGCTTTTCCTGCGTTTCAGAGTAGTACAATGAATGACACTCTGAAGACGGGCCGAAATTGGTCCAAAAAGTCAGATGTCCCTAATTAAAGAACATTTTATGCGTTGTCTGCCCGTCTGTCCCTTACCAAGGCTTTATATCATTTGCTGCATGAAGAAATCATGTACGTTATTCAGTTATTCATAACAGATATTATTCTTTCGTCCGCATCCCGACATTTCTTGAACTTTACTGGTGGTTGATGACCGGAAGCAAGTTCTCTGTGGTATGTTTTATGATTTTTCAACACTTTACGGAACCGGTCAATTAGCTTCCATATGGACGAGTGTGAAATTACCAAGTCGGTCTGAATTCGTCGTTGAGCTGATTCTGCGTTGCTGCTCGAATAGCGTTCGCTGTTGACCACCCTACGATAAGGCGACCATGTTTTTGATGAAAATCGCGGCGGACGTTTCGCATTTCCTTTACAGTTCCAGCGACCGACGGAGATGTCTTCCAACACTGAAGGAGCGGCTGCAGTTTCTTCGGTAGGTCTTCAGTCAGCCGGTCGATTGCTTCATCCAATGCAGCAATGACTACAAACGTTAATGCTACTATCATCGTCGCTCAAAGCGAAATCAGCGTCGGCGTTGTACGCAGCAAGCAAACGCAGTTCGCCCAAATGCTTCAATATCTTGTAATTTAGATGGTAGTAACAAGCATATATTTGAACATATGAAAATGTGTTCTTCATCACATACACTGGCGCAATTTCGAATTCACAATAAATCGAATTTGGATGAAGTTCTGGCACAACTGCTGTCAACATCTGAAAGAGCATATGGTACGTCGTTGTTTGATTCTCAGGTGAAAGCTCTTAAACAACAGGATCGACACAACCAAACCTTTCTACCAACACTGTATAGACTTGAGAGAACGGTGGCGATGCAGGTTGAAATGTTCCGCCAGCAAACCTAATTCTTGCTTGTTGCAAGATTTGCAGGTAACCCTATGTGCCAAAATTCAGCACTCGATTGGCACCTCAAATCCATTTTCGCCAATCAACGACGATTCAAAGAAACCTGGTGGCGACATGTCTTTTATATGTCATCGGCATGATTAGTGTATCTGGATTCATGAGAGCCAATGAAGCGGCGTTCACTCCATTTCTGCTTCATATTATAATCTCCCTAAGTGCTCGAAGAATTTGAAGTTAACCCTGAGCCCGTTGCGGCAATCCAACCGTGCACTCGTTTATAACTTGCACTGGTACCATGCTGTCTTCGGCACATTTTTTGATCTTCGTTACAAATTTTTCTATTTCCACACCCGTCGTCGAACTATCATGAGAATAGTCACCAATCTTCATGACAACACTTAAACCTCCTGTGTCCATCTTTGCCTTGCATCGACCCTTCTGTTTACAGCGCCAAAATTTCTTTGTTCCGTCAGCGCTGTTCCTGTCAGAGACACGGCAAGAGCCCTCTGATGAAAACTTCTGCCAGTCTCGTTTTGGAAGCGGCATGGCGAACATCCTGGATATACTCAATGGCTAGTGTTTCCCGTACTCTGGTACAATTCATTGCTTATTGTAAGCAGCAGTAGCTGAACCGACAGTGTCAGTTTACACTGGGATTAACATTACTGCGCTCCAAATTAACGACCTTGCGCAATTATACCATGGCACCATTAAATGAAACAGAAATATTGAAAACTCATAAGTTTGACGGTGGATTGGTATTGGGCTCTCAGTGAAAACCTTAGTATTGTCCTCAGAGGGTGCTATTCATTAAGATGCAAATAATGAATATCTGCTGATTAATAGTCAAACTCGTTACCGCACCATGCGCGCTGAATTAATGAGTTCTCGCTGGTAGAAAAATGAACTCTAAAAATAAAACGCGAAACCTTGGAAATTCATTAGTTTGACAGATGTTTCACATTATGCTCAGGGATAGCTTCTGACGGATACGTAATACGGTGGACTGGATGTAACAGTTAATCGAGCTGACTACAGTCCAGTTATGTAGATTGAAAGTCGCGCCACAGAACTGGGCGTTCTCAATGAGTGTCGAACGGCACCCGTCAAGTCCTCCCATTCCAGAAAGAAACGGTCTCAGGTTTTGGCACAGAAGAAAGCAGTGTGCAACGGGGAGAAATAACGTAAATTAAGATCAACTTTCGGAAAAGAATGTTTCTTTCTACGTTTCAGTAACGTGTGATGGCAAAAGTGCTGAAAAGTCGCAAATGCAAGAAAAATGACAAACCAGAGACTTTGTGTTAATGCAAATGGCTCGAGATGATGATGCGTTTTCAGCAGTTTCCATTTGATGCAACACTGAAGGACATTTCGAGTACTTTGAAGCTAAGAATACTTTTAACCAGTGCTAGCTATTTCGCGTTTATAGTTTACATGTTAGATGATCATTTTGAAGAATGATGAGTTAAGAACAATAACGTGAACAGCAGCAGATTTTGCATAATATGGCAAGTTCGATTCTTTAATAAAAAACAAATATGCCGTCTATTGCCAAATGCATACGTGGATGTGAAACAGTCGCAATTGCAACGGTGAGAAGAGCACCGTATACGTAGTAGGCCAAAGATCCAAAAAGTCATAGAACATCGCGACATTGAGAACAGCGTGCAATGAGACGACCCATTGTTAAACATTGCACGTTGTAATGCCGCCACGGAACTGAGTTTTCATTTGCATGCGTTTAGTGCTGTTTTGTAATCACGGTCAAGATCGGACATTCACTGCCTGAAAATTTTTCACCGAAGGACAAAGAGACAGAGTTTCGATTAAAAAGCAACGCTTGAAGATAAAGCTTTTGCTACGGATTTCATGACAGATCAGCAGGATCAACAAAGCGTCTGAGCTGCTCTGTACAACTTCTATGAAACTGAGCGAAATGCTACTCCACCAGATGATCTTGAGAGAATAGTTTACGTTAATTCTCCAAAACAGCGTGTCCAGCAGAAGTATGACAGATGTAGTGAGACCCACGACGATGAGATTTTTACCGGCCTGTCTTGTTTGCGGCACAGATGTGTTCTTGATTCGTTTGGCACGACGGGCCAGAATCCATACGCAGCAGAGGTAAAGAGCCAACGAAGCGGTTCCGCAGATGACCGGCAACACGGTCCAGTAAGTAGCCATGGCGAGATACAAGGCGTCTCGTCGCAGTAAGACCCAGTTCATTTTGAGCGGGTGGAAGTACAGCCAGTTGATCGAGTTCTGCACAAGTAGAAAGCCGATCAGGGAGGCCAGCAACCACAAGCCGAAAACGATGTGGAGGGTGTGTTCGGCGATGTACGGATACCAGTGTGGATACAGCACACCAAGAAACCTGGTTATAATTATGAACGGGTAATGAAATAATCTCAGATGATAGACCAAGTTTATTATCTTTCCAACCCCGACTGAGCTTGAACAGCTGAACATGGTGTCGG
>UZAM01007998.1:8342-19774 GCA_900618415.1 Soboliphyme baturini
ATCGATTCAGAGTGTGAGGGTCCTATCAGAAGGATGCAGCGATAGTGTCAGACGAATCATTGAACAGTTCTTTCAGCCTGTTGCTGAAAGTGCAGAACAGGTTGCTGCTCGTAAGGAGATAGTGAAGGATTGGTTGCAACGCTCCGCTGTCCAGTTCCAAGAAGTCGGCAACGACATCGTGATTTTTCACGGGGTTCTGAAAATCACACCACCGTATACCCTGGACAGCCTCGAAAGCCAAAACGCCGTCGTTCTTGCTCGCGTTAGGCAGTTGCTCTTCCGGGCTCCATTAAAAGACATTCAACGAGACGCTGCTTGCTATTTACACGTGGAAGAAGCTTGCATCGAAAAGGTAATCACGGGCTCAGAACACATAGATATAAAACCAGAATAACGTGCGAAAGATACTAAATGAAACAGATAGGAATTCTGTGATGATTGAATGAAATTCGCAGAGTCCGTTGACAATAAATTATTGCAGCAACACACCATACTGAAAATCTCACTTCGCGGCTCTAAGAACAGCAGATAGCAGCAGTTACAAAGAATGAACAATCAGTTTGACTTTGAAGAAGGTAAGTAAAGCACGGAGTGAAAAAATGTTATCATATCATATTCGATTTTTGCGTTGTGCTTAATTAAGCCCTTGGTTTCGATCGGACGAACAAAATACAAGCATACAAATAGAATACTCGAAACAGCAAATAGTAAGCAACAAGAAAAGTTCCATTCTGCAGTATTTAAGAACATGAAAATCAAAATTCTTTAAATGAGTTACTGCACACAATCATACAGTTTGAGTTTTCAGGTAGTAGAATAAAAGTAGGCTTAATTTGATAACGTTATTTTAAAGTCAACGAGGAGAAAACAAGTAATCAATAAAAGAGATAAAATTACCATATTCCACATGCAAAAAATTCTTCCAATATTTAGTTACAAAAGCCTAATTGGCTTTAACCGATTCCACGTGGATCCGACAAAATATCATCATGCCTCACATGCAAATAATAAAAAACACACGCCAGATAAGAAGGGTACAATTAGCATATACAAAAAGATGAAAAAACATCAGCCTTTCTGTATCACTAGTGCAGAGGTTTCGTGTTAACTAAAATACACGTTTCAATTTTTGCCCATCAGTTTGTGAACGATGAAAATCTCAGAAAAAAGTTATTGAAGAAAAAATTATCGAACGTAGTAAATAATTTAAAAAAAAACAATACACAAATAAATTTAAACAAAATATAACAAAATCAAGAATTTGGCGTTGGCTGCGTAGATAGCAACTGGTCCTGACTGTTGCTGTTTCCGGCAGCAGACGGAGGTCTAAAGTGTACAGATTGGTGGCAAAAATGCAGCATGCACTTATGCAAGCGGCAGCACCTACCGTGAAGGCTGACTTTTTGACTTTGGTATCCGTTGAAGTAAGCCGTACATTTCTTTTTTTTCATCAAAATTCTTCCATAGTTGGTACATAGCTAACAGCTGATGATTGATTTCCAGAATCTAATCCGAAACAATAATCAATCAACAACTGATATACACCAACAAGCGAACCTTTTCCATATCTGTAGACAACTCAGCAAACCAGTTGTTTAGATTTTTCCCGAGCATCACCGAAGCCATGTGAAGGCAAGCAAGAGCGATTTGCGAGGGGGCATACATCAGACAAACGTCGGTTTTCAAACTGTCATTGATGATTTTCCTTCAACGTTTTAATTAAACCCAAATGAGTGCATAGCGTTGCCGGCAGCTGCTTCAAAACCGCGATGGGAATCATCAAATGAGGGACCCTGTTACAATATTTAGTGCATCTATTAACTTCGACTGTTAGGTAAAATAGAAAATAAACCAGCAAAGGTTTAAAGTTAACTAACGAGCAAGGTTGGCTTATATTCGCAACATTCGATTGATCCATCAATCAACAGTCAGCATGCTCATATTCTTAGAGTTTCTATCAGGATCGATGAAAGCAGTTTGTCCCAAGCTCTTACGCTGGAAAACTTAATGAAGAAACTGGTCAATGAAGCAATGGTGACTCAATGCCATGACGTCAACAGTTCGACAGGGATGGTAAGAAGACTTATACAACTCATACAATTTTCAAGTCTGACCAGAACACCTGTACGAAAAGTATACGGTCTAGGTCGAACTGTCGGCAACATTACAAGCGTCATGTGAATGAACACGTACCAAGACAGCGAAATCAAAGATTCGTCATTGGAAAGGTCGTCAAAGAATGTCATCAGTGGACGATACGGATGGTAGACGATGAGACAACAATCCTAGTAGAACAACACGTCATAAACACAAAACACATGCATCAAAAAAATCAAGCTTACCAGCATTTCTAAGAGAAAAAACTCGGCTTCGAGAATGTGATTTATACGATAAGGAAACTCCTGTTGATAGCAGAAGTTGTATCGATTCTTCACTAGAAAAAGTTCATGTAACTTATTACCGAATCGCAGTGCCTTCCACCAATTTTAAGTATTAAACAACGCTTCTGGTAAATATCGAGCTCGATGCATATAACGTGTTAGATGCTGCGACCGGTTTCGTGAAGGGGCGTCAGTCCTTCACAAGAACCTATGGAAAAAAAACTACCAACAAAAGAAACAGTGAAAGAGAAAAGAAAGCACGGAAAGAAAGATTTCAGAAAATGCTCCCCACCAAAATAGAAAATTGGACCAGAAAGATTGGGAGAATATACCGAACGCCACACATCATGTTCGACGTCACATCAACAAGTAATAAATAAGATTTTTCGTAATTTAAGGTCAAAAAAACGACAGAATGAAGAAAATATTTAAAATCGACAAACGGTAGTTCAGTATCAGGCAGAAATTTAGGAGTTTCATGAAAGGAAAGGTAATTAAAATTTAAAAAAAAAGCACGGTTGGATATGAGAACGCTTTTAGCACTGAGTTTTGTCCAGGTTGCTAACGTTGAACCAGCTTTCCTGATCTGGTAGCAATCGTAGGGTAGTGGGAAGGTACTCTCAGAGGAAGAGGTGACGAGGCAAATTCGAGGATCAGCATTGATTTTTGGAGTGCACAGCGCTGTGAACGACATTCTTCCATGCATCTATAATTCAATCAAGCCATGGAGTGAAGCATTTCAGCCAACAGTGAATATCCATCAAATAAGAAACAAAGGAACCACTTACGCATAAAACAGAGATAAAATATCATCAGTTTTTTCTAAACGTAGTCTTGTTACAGTTAGACAGCCTGACGCACTAAAATCAAACGAAAACAACGATTATGTTAAACGGGCATTTGTTAGTTTGAATTCCAACATGCGTCGACCTACAACTGGTAAACCCTCCCCTCACAATCGCATATGACAGAATTTTGAAAGTAACCGCATCATGGAAACTGACTCTGTGAGCAAATCGACTATTTGGGCATCTGAACATACCTACTATCTGACCATGTGGAAAAAAGCTTTTACTGCGTAATTCAAAAAACTAAAAATGTGTTGATGCTGGTTGGAAGCGGTTTTGCTATCTGAACATTTGATGGAGCGTTTTCAAGCTCAGGTTCGCTCCATGCGTACATCAGCGCCATTTAGATAACTGTCCAAACACTTACCTAAACTTTGGCATGCCGTCAAGAGCTTATTTTGCGATATTACACCAAATTCCTGAAATTATATCAAAAACGGCAAGTTATCCAATGAAAATGGCTACAGTCCTGAAAACTTACGTCAACTTTAGAAGCCAGGAAGATGCATGTTGGAGACAGTAGTAATGGATCGATAGACTTTAAGGAATTCCCGAAACAGGAAATTAAACAATAGACTAAGCAACATTAACTGGCAGAAATACCTCGCGTAGAAACGACGAAAATACACAGTTGCCGTCGCGATAACCTGCTGCCGAACTTTCAGCTGTTCACCGATTGCTTGAATCACTACAAAGATAAAAGAATGCTAGACAACATCAACCAAATAAATACAAGAAACAGTAAAAATATGTATCGTCTTTGTAGAAAATTTGGCCAGACACCGATAAGATTTCATTTTACCTGTGCTAGTGTATAATTCATTCGTTTGTGCCATCAGCATTCACGTTCAAAACTGCAGAGAGACGGATTCCACGGGTATTCTAGCAAGGGGGCGTTGGTATCTGCATATTTGTTATTTTCCATCCAGAGAGATTTTAGCTTTGAAATCGCCTCCGTTGCTGTGGTTCACTGAGTTTTAACTTCAGCCGAAAAAATCATCTGACCGTAATAACGATTGTACCAAGATACACGAATGCCTGAATTTGCTCCAAGTGCGTGCTACACACCTGACTATGGAAACTGTTCTCCATTTTGCATCACAGATCAAACCTATATCGCAAACATCTCTTAGTAGGGGCAGTCAAAGTAATCCACTGCTCCTTGAGGGACGCTGTGTGAAGAACAATCACTGGTCATAGAAAAGGATACCGTGTCATGATGAAGTATGTTAGAGATTAGACTCTGCGGTATAGGTGATGGCCAAGTATGCACTATGGAACGTCTGCACAACGAGGCAAAAGGAACCTGATAGATGCAACGAGCAATAATCAGAAGAAACAGAGTAAAAAGTACTTTTCAAACAATTTTTCGAAAGAAAAAATCTTTTAATCGAGTATCTGAACAGAAAACTGGTAATCACATTATGTATTTCCAAGGAAACCACGATGAAGTGCGACTACTATCCAGGCAGTACTTTGTGAAATTTAATAAATGTGCAAGGTTAAGGTAGTGCCGGAACTGACAGCCCCATGGAAATTTGGTTTTAAAAAAGTGATATAAAATGCTGTATAGTAGAACTTTTATAAAAATCCAATGCATCCCATATGATCTTTCACAAACTTTAAATATTTTTAGTCCATCTTCGTACTCCAACTATTATGATTAGCAAACTATTAAGTTTTTATTTCTATCTAATAACATATAAAGAATTTTTGGCAACATATTACAGCGCACCCCATCTACCGGCTGCATCATGAAATATCTTAGAAACGCTGAAGATATTCGTGCCAGTTCTTCCTCTGCCTAAAGGAGCCTCATATTTTATAGAATGGTGAGTCTGCCAGAGAGGTTTTAATAGTTAATGATGTGATTCATCACCTTCGACATAAAGTCGTTCATATGTACGGCTATTGGCTTTACTCAGATTGCTGGAATAAACAGGCCTCTTAAAAAGTAAAACAGACAAGTTAAAGGATTCCGATTGTATTTTATCATCTTCTCGTAAGTAGTATGTACCACAAAGCATTGCTGGCCCTTACATCATAGTGACAATATAAAAAAAACAGAGTTTCTTCTGATCGGTCGTTGAAACGGACGATGAAGAAACGTAAGGCTCATGTTCAAGTAATGTTACTCGATCGCACGCGTCTGTCAAGCAAGAATGCAATTTTAGCACTATTTCATGACTCACAAATCCAGCGGAGTTTCAGTGCATTTTATCAATTAATCATCATATCCTGTCACAGGATTTACGACATGGTGAGAAAATCTGACCAAGCATTTTTGGAATTAATACGGACAGTGGTTTAGAAAGGTTCAATTAGGGCTGAAAATCAACTAAGTTCTGTTAACATTTGAGACAGCTTCTTTTACTGCTTAATTGCAGTAAATATTCACCGTAAGTAAATTGTTGAAGAATCTTTTAAGGATAATTTCGACAAGAATCAAACTGTTATCAGGTGATTAATTCAAAATTTAGCATCAAAACGGATTTAACAAAACCTAAAGCTAAAGCAACGTACAATTAGTAAAAAATATGCCGATCTTCTGATACTCTTCTTCTGAAAAGATCCTTAAATCCGCAGCTCGTTCGTAGAGAATTTCTTGCCGGTCAAGAATCCACTGCTGCCTAAAAGTAAGGACGTACAGCGGTCATTACAGATCTGCTTTTTGACAAAATTTTAACCAAAATAATATGAATTCTTCCGACACTTAAAAGCATGAGATTTAAACTTTAACGAAAATATGGAATCTTTCAATGTTCACTTCTTGAGCATACATAATGTAGACAAATTAACTGCCAAAGTAATAATGCTTCGATTTATTACAGTTAAATTTGTCTTTTAAGTAACTTTTCAACTGAGACTATAATTTTCGAGTAATCTCGTAACGGATGAATAGATTAAATAATTTTCTGGGTGCGAATATTAGCAATGGCGGTATAATGAATGTCGCTGCTTATCCAGCTTAATATTTATTAGTGAAATCTGCAATCGTCGGAAAACAGGAGAATACAAGACAGAATTATTGCCTGAAGATGGTCAAATGCCATAGACCTAAACGTGTTTAATCATCATACTCTCGATAAACTAGAACTTCGAATCATGTGAACCCCATTCACCGGGTTTAGTCATAAAAATGCGAGTACATATAATGCTAAAATACATCGATTCAAAATTTTTAACATTGTGAGCGAACTGTGCTATGAATGCTGTTATACACTTGCTATATTAGACCACGGTAAAAAATGATGAAAGCCTAACTATAACCTGCATTCGTAAGGTATTTTCGTGTTTTTTCTTGGAGGGACAGCCAGGGTCTTCCGCACTCACTTTCCTACATGCGACTGTAAAATATACGTTGTCGTAAAATGTGTATTTAAAGATCCTTTCGGGAGAAGTTTGTTAATCTGCATGTGTGTGCATTTGCGTGACCATTGCCATATGCCGCTTGCGTAAACAGAACGTGTTTGGTTTGTGATGTCCGCTGCACTCTCAGCTTTACAACACTTCCGCTATTAGGCACTGATTACTGTATCATAGAAGGAACCATTCCTCTCCGAAATCAGATCTTCCAGGTTGCATGCTGGACTCTTGGTCGATCTTTGATATATTTTGACTCCCACACAAATGTTTATGGACTGAAACAGATGGTCCATTCTCAAACAGTTTGTCTAACAGGATCCACCTTCGTTTTTCTGCTCATTTGTTGAAGTAATATGCGCCCGGAAGAAAATTATTCATTACATGATAAACCCTTATTTAACCATCATTACAAATCGAAACCAACTCTGCTAGACGCAACTCAACATCGTTCTTACTCTGTCGTAAGAACAAGTGTGTCCATGAAGTAAAAGAACAGTAAACAGAGGCAAGATAATTGTGAACTTGTGCAAGAAACGTTTCCCTTCCTCGACCCATATATCGGACATGTTCCCAAAAGCACTCATGGCCAGGGCGATTCTCCAATATAACTCTGGTTGGATGATTCGCTGTACATGATGGAGCCGAGACACTTAAACTAAGAAACTTCCTATACAGCTTCTCTATTCTGTATCGCTAACAGGTCAACCGTCGTGCCTGCTAGGTTCTTAATAACTCTGAACGTAACTGAGCAGAAGAGAAGCAAAATTTCGCAGATGCATTACATAAGGAAGCTGTCAGGACATTACTTCGCAGAACAATATCAGTTGCGCTCGTCAGATTATTAAGAGATTTTGTCGTATATGCTGAACTGCGCTTTCCTTCTAGAATGAGCGCTTTGTTTTTGCCAAAGTTAGAATTATTTCGAAGATGAAAGTCGAAAACTATGATGAACAGCAAAGGCGAAAGCATATCTCCCTGGCAAGCTCCATTGTTAATACGGAATCCGTTCGGCTTTGACTGCAGAGTCAAAGCATACATCCATTCCAAAATGTGAAAGTGTGTTCAAAGATCCCATCGTATTTCAAGATCATTCACATTTATTGAATCAAATACAACTTTATAATAGAGGAAACGAAGCTTTGCTTACGATTTTTAAGTGTGAAAATTTGGTCCGCACAGAAATACACCGTCCGGAAGCCTATTTAATTCAGGCAGAATCCTCTATTACGTACTGCCTGTTTCAACCATTTCGGGATAATTCACAAGGACAGATTCCGGGATGTTTACAGTATGGTAATACCATGATAATTGGAGCACTCGGTTGCCTATACTGTTTTAAACAGAGACAAATACCCAAGCTATCAGTTTCCAGTTGAAGCATTTTGATGTAAATATTTGAACAAATAGGACATAAAGCATTCTACCATTCGACTTCCGCTGTATTTAATTAACTCTGCGCATCTGATCTACATAACAGGAGTTTTTCGCCTTGAAGTGTTACAAAGCGTTGTGGCCTTCTAGTTTTGTACGTGGAACAACGTTAATCTCTAGTGTTTGCATGAGATTAACTCTGGACGACAGCAGCGTATATGAGGTAGTAAACAACGCGATAAAAAGATTTTTACAAATGTGAACTCTGCCAAAAGTTCCCGGCCATCGTGTCACTTGATCAGTGTCCAAACGACATCGGATGAAACTGTGAAAAACCCACCATGGGCAAACGTAATCTTGAAACAAGTCAAATCGCCCTCTTTCAGCGACCCTATGGCACCTATAAACCAACAGTTACTAAACCAATACCAGCTGCAATAGAAATCGGCGAGTTTATTAAATCGGACTGCATTCAAGCCGGAAGTCAATCAGACAAAAAAACTTCGAAAGTGCACAGGTTACTTACTATTCCCATTACATACCATCTTATTGGTAAAACGGTTATGTATAAGCAGCTACTTAACATCAGAGAAATTACAAAAGAACAAACCGATCGCAAGGAATGAAAAGTTAGGTCATCATGTTCTGACTATTCATTAACTCATTAATGCATACGAATTTCCCGTATCGTGTTTAGAATCCAACCGTTAATCGCAATCGCTGAGCAACCCATTTTACCTGCAAGAATACGTGAAAAATCTTAATGCAGGTATACGTAAACTGTATGTAAATTAGTCATGGTCATAGTAACTTGTTTGTTTAATCGTCAGCAAACAGAGAACTGAAAATTGGCAAAATAAACAAATGACCAAAACACAAAAATGACTACCGTATACAGCCAACAATATTACAGTAATACGCTTAAGTAAGATAACATGGTCAAGGTTTACATTGAACTATGCAGTAGACGTAAATCTTTCGAATAAATAGTTAGAGGAAAGGCAAGCACAAAGAAGATTTAAAGATATACTCAACTGAGAAAATGGCTCATGTCAAACACGTTAAATCTTGCAAGTTTTTCAGTCACGGATAAATCCAAAACGAACTGCAGAAGTTCTAAGCAACGGTTTGTATACAATCAAAAAATCAGCAACCTAATATGCCTTTTTCCACTTTTGCCGCTTTGCATATCCACAGCATTGCAGCTGCGCTGAAAAGCAATTAAATATATCCTTGTATTCTACATCATTGTCTAAACTTTAATTTGTATCAGAAAATAACTGCACTATCGATCATTCACATTGATAGTCCTGAAATTCTTAATATGGCGGTTGTGCGAAACACCCGTTTCTAAACAAATATTGAAATGTTGTTCATATCCATGACCAGTGAATCGGAAGACTTCTTCTTTGGGGTTCGTCTACAGACACGGCTACCGTCATCACAACTTTTTTCATGACAGTAAAAATATCACGTTATTGTCTGAATGGCAAAGATGTTTCAGCACATAAACACACACACACACATCACAGAAACAAAAAACATTTCTTACTGCAGCACGAAAACAAAATCACGTTATAGGGAGCATAGTCTAATAGTGTCATTTAAACAATCTCGTTCGGCAGTAGGCGCAACAAAGCTTGTCTAATCTGCGCAAAGTTTTTAGCATTTGTCCCAGTTGACATTTTTGCATGATTGGATAATTAATACCTCTTTGATTCATCGGTTCAGCGAATTTCTTTCTTTAACGATGCCGGTGCAATCTGATCATTGGGGAAAGTGACTTTTCTCTGCTGCCTATTGCACAATCCTGAAGGTTTTTTTCGCACGGTTCTTTGACGTGGCTAGGGCCAAGAATGTGTTTTCTCCCGGATACTCTGTAAGCGCAAAACATTTCGCCAACTCGGTTCATACGGCGTTGCAGCATGTCCCTTACTTATGGATGCACATGGGAACTATTGAAATAGACCGTGTTTGCTTGACAGATCGATCTCTACACAGCGTGGGTACATATCGGTACCTATCGTTGCTATATTCGCAAATATCAGATTCAGCGAGTAAGCGACCCGTTTGATCCAAAGCAGAATTTAGTCCGATCTAGCAGCGGAAGACGACAGACTACATATAGGAATGACACGCTTATCAACAATTAACGCATCACTTTGCTGTGGCTTAGATACCGGTACATGCAGCTTATCCGATTGACGGATAACCGAAGTCACTAGCAAAGAAACTTTAAAACTGTTTATCGTGCTCACAAATTTATCACCCTACAACTTCCAAAGCTAAGCCTAGCTGACAATGCATTTAAGAGCAGTTAAAGTAGAATAAAGAAAGGAAAAGAAGAAAAATTTCTTTTTTACTTTACACCGACACTGCGGAAGTGTAGAAAAGATAGTCTTACACAGGATTAAACGACAAGATGTTCTAGGTGGCTTTTCGATAACGCCGCTGAAGATATCACATTAAGAATAATGATACCGGATTGAAACGGCGAAAATGCACAGAGTAAAAAAGGAAAAAAGAAAAATATATTTCCCACTTTACACCGGCAGCACTACTGCACCGCCCCCTTCTAGTCGCCAGGGGGGCCAGTTAACAGGCCACAGTTCTGTGGTATCTAAGCGCCTGCAGAGCATAGGATGCATGACCACGTCACTTAATTGGGTTGAACGAATGCATATTCAAATCGAAACGCCACCATCCATGGGTGAATACAAATCACATAGAACATAACCCCGATGTTCTGGAGTATCTTAAAGAAGTGGGAGCTACCGACACGCTCGCTTACATAACAATACAAATGAATATGGATTCAGGCTTGCAACAGCGATACTGTGCTGTGTAAAGAAAGAAAAATCTATGCATTTTTAAACCGTTATAAATATTATTTTTAATGTAAGATATTCGGCGGATATGGAAAGTTCTGTAAGGACATAGAGTTTACAATTTGCCATTCGTTCGCCTTCGGCGCGTAGCAGTCTTTGCTGAATATACATCTGTTCAAGTTCAGTTTGTGACGAGGTCCTGCGTCCTATGCACTGCATGCGCTTAAATACCACGGAGCCGTGGCCTATATAAATGGTCCCCGAGGCGTCTTGAAGCAAGGAGACTGTGCAACAGCTACTGGTGTAAAGTGAGAAATAGATTTTTCTTTCTTTACATTGTGCATTTTCACTGCTTCAATCCCGTATCATGTTAATTTTCATTCATTTATTCATCTTCCATGGCCGCTTCTCCTTTCGGGTCGCAACGCCAGGCGCGTCAGACAGAGCTTCCAACGTTTCCGATCTGGTGCCAGAGTCTGAGCTTCGGTAGAAGACAACTGCATTCTGGAATAAAATCCTTCCATGTGTTTGCACCAGGTTAATCTTGGCCGTCCCCTGGGCCTTTTGTCGGTCGGATTTGCAAGGAGCAGTTGCTTAGCCTTCCTTTCTGGAGGCATTCGCAACACATGCCCAAGCCA